>VYZP01063931.1:0-70448 GCA_013400635.1 Hypocryptadius cinnamomeus | reverse complement strand
TGGTCCTGTAGCCTGGGGTGGCCGGCTGGATATCAGGAATACTTCACTCAAAATGAATTATTTCAGTCTAGAATCCGGGAAGGATTATTTTTTAAAACTACAGGGTTTTTTAGCTAGTGTTGCCCGTTACAATTTCCAGCGTTGGAATTAACTACAGTATGTCTTTGCTACCAATTACAGCATGTGGCAGCAATTTACACTATGGCACATATATTTTTCAGAGAGGAAAAGAAGCCAGATGATCCAGGAGAGCAGTGCAGTCACATCCCTGGCAAGCACCACTGCCTCAAGACCGTCTGCCTTGGTGAAGTATAAGGGACCATCATTAAGAGTGAGACAGTGGCTAAGCAAAACCTTTTAATCTTGTAAAGCAAACTTTTCAAGCTAATATTTGAAATTACTTTACAGACAAGGAAGAAGAGGCAACAAGAACATACTAGCATTTTTTTGATATATATTTGCCAAATGAATGGTTTATCTTCATGCGTTTTTAAAAAGGACAGTGATTACCACATCCCATCTTCTCATTCCAAAAAAGTGAAGCATAGAAACTTCCCTTTGGAGCACTGAAATGATCCATTAATACTTACAAGACTGTTTTCCTCATTTTATGAAAATTATTTATAATACTTAGCAGTTTTTTACAAAAGAAAAGTTCTTTAGCCATTCACTGAGAAATTATCATAGCAAGGAGAGTCTTTTTGCAAGAAAACCTGCCCCCAGCCACTGAAGCAGATAAAACCTGCACTCCTTTTCAGCAGCCCAGCTTGCTCATTCCTCTCAGCTGAGGAAAGCTGTGTGCCCTGGACTAAGGTGTTCCATGTATTTTTCAGTGTGAGCATTTATTTTCTGGTCTGTGCAGTTCTAACCTGTCTGCTCTCACGAACATTATGGGACTCTGACAATTTCTAATGATGACAAAGTAATTCAGCACTGTCTGTGTTTATTCCTCCAGGAATACACTGCTTTAGCAGAAGCACATTTGCAATGTGCATGACCCCTGCTCTCCTTCATAAATCTTTCTGACAAAACAAAGAGATGGGGTAGCATTTGGAATAGGAGCTGTATTAACTGCTGCATCTTCCTGCTTTAGGAACTGGTAAAAAAATTCTCAGATGGATTTAATTCAGTATAAAAAGACAGTACTTCTATTTTTTAAAAAAATAGAAGTATTATTTAATACAGTCTAAAAGGCATTATTTCATAAAGCTACCAAGCAAATCAGAAAAGCTCAAGAGAGCCAGTTCATTCAGGAGGAGAAAGCTAAAGGCAGATCTGATTTCGGATGGAATTGTGGGTCTGAGGAGGTCTCAGAAGGAACACAATCACTGGTACAAAACTGATACTTCCAGAAACATTGACTCAGATCCATGGGGCCGCTGTGTCTGCAACAGGAGGTGAAGAAAAGTTTCCTTACCATTACATGTCTGTCTTTCAGAACTTCTGGGGAGGGCATTTCATTACTGAATGAAATGAAATGTAGAATAGCCCCAGGACAGTTCTGTCTCTCCATGGTCCTTTTACACTTTATAAGCAGCCAAGAACAACTGAGGGACTGAATAGCAACCAGTATTAACAGCAAAATAGGGTTGGATAATGTAGGTAAAAACTTATACTAGTGAGTGGTACATGCTAGGAAATAATGATTTTTAATAATGGCCACCTCCCATGAAGATCCAGTCTGGGTCAACTTTTACACACCCACCTCTGCCACAGTAGGACAGGGATACAGCTCTGCCAAGAATGCTGAAGGCAGCTTCTCTGGTCTCCTGCATAGAACTTCAGCACCATTCCCTGAAGGTTTCTGACATCATTCTAAAAAATTTCCTTAGTATGTTCCTATCAAAAAACTGAAAGGCTGAAAAGAAAATGTAATTTTTTTTCTTATTTCTGTGTTTCTGAATTTTATGAGCGTGTCTTTACACTGTTCCTGATGGAGCATGAGCTGGAAGTCCTCTCATCTGTTTATTCATCTGAGAAGAAGCAGCATTCATTCTTGGAGCATGAACCCGGCCTCATGCACTAAAGCAATACAATTGCTTTTCTCTGTATCACAGAGAGATTCATATTTATTCAAATTCGTACTTATTTATTTATTTGGCTGGTAGAATTAAACTGAAAGAATAAAATACGAATACAGATCTAGAGTCTGCGAAACACTTCTTAACTGAGGAGAGCCTCCATTTGTGTTTACAGAATTTTTTTAATTATTTGTTATTGATATTAAAAAGTGCTATTGATAAAAATTGCAAGCTAAAAAAGTAGAGCTGAGCACGTTTCTGATTTTAGGGAAGCTTTGACTGACAATGCAAGATGTCGTAGCCTGTCAGACCCTGTTTCCTTAAAACATTCTGAGAAGATTGAAGTATAAAAGACTATCAAGTTTGGAGTCTTACGGATTGAGTTCTGAGCTGAATTGTCTTGTGTGGATTTATCACTAATTACTATCCTGGTGGGAGGTTTTGGGGAAAAAAGGGGGGAAAGTCCCCATACATATTCTGAAAAACCAAATGCTTTTGTGTAGAAAAAATCTGCAGTTTTTTAGCCACTCCTGCTCTTACAGAAGTATGGGCTAATAGTGGAAATAATGCCTACACTGTGGTTACAAAACCAAGTATTTTAATTGTTGCTGTTGAGAGACAAGTATCAGCATACTACATCTTAAATCATCTGGAAAAATGTATTCTTTGGCTATTTTTCTATTGAATAAAATGTTGTCTAAAACAGAGAAAACAGTTCTACTTCCTGATATGTTTTTAGTGTGTCTTCAGGGCATTGCTATTTATTTTGCAAGGTCAGAGTAACTGAATGCTATTCATTTCCATTAATTTTTGAAATAGGGCCTAGCATGTAGCAATTAAAGTGACAGATGGACTTTTGTCTATTGTAAGCTACAATCCCTGATATTTCAGAACTATCTGCTTCTACATCAGTTCTCTACTTGGCTATTTTTCTTAATTATGGCTTTAGAGATAGAAACTTGTTTAACAAATTTTAAAATTCAAAACACAAGAAAAGGTCCAGATTAAAAAGTAACAGTTGAGTAAGAATAATTATAAAAAATAAATAATGAAAAAAACTAAAAGCTAAAAAGCAACATTCTGGTTCGCTCTAACAGCCAAATAGCACTAAAAAAAGTGGATTTCTCAGTTAAAACATCTCCAGGCTTTTGATACGTGAGCAAAGTCTTGATGGCTGCACATCGAAAAATGTATTTAGTTTGTTTTTTGGCCAGGTTGTGTGTATACTGGAGAATTACTGAGCAAATGTTTAATGGACAAAGACTGGGAAGGTAACAAAATCTTCATTGCATATTTTTTTAAACCTTTGCTCTTGCTATGATTGCCATCACAGATATATTCCAATTGACATCCTGATGGTTTTGTTCATCCAAACCTGCATCCCAGTTACTATATTCAGGTTCACTGTCAGAGTTATGAGTAAGAGAGGACAAGGAGCCAGTGAGGCAAGAGGACAGTGACTTGCTGGGGCATTTCTGGGAAAGCAGTCTCAGCAGAATTTCATTGTGCACATTTGGAGGATGTGGTCACTGCCTACCCTGTGGCAAGTTCCCCTTTCACATCCTCTGATGTGGATAGTTTGAACCATTTTTGTCAGACCTGTTTCAATGTCTCTTCCCCATCCCCAGTGCCAACAGCCTCCCCAGTTTTTAGTGTCTGACAAGTCCATGCAATTCTGTGTCCTGTGTGTGTGTGTAAATCTGCACAGGTGCAGAGGCATGGGGGGGAGTCTCATGGTCTGCACTGCTGTGCTGTGCTTCCTCTGGGTAACAGCAGCCACACCTCTGCTCTAGAGCCAGCAGCAGGGGATTACAGTGGCCCTGGACTGCTCTAAGGGTCACAGCCCATAGCACCACCCCAAGAGAGTGCAGGGCTGCAGATTGCTGGGCCTTACGGGCCATACCCATAAAACTGGACTATGTGTGACACCCACACTGCTGAGTTAGCACTACCCTAAACAACAGATGCAGTAGCCCAGTTCTGCAGTTCCAGCTCCTCCTCTGTACAGACACTGTATTTTCAAGCTTAACTCTGGGAAAAGATGGAACAGAGCACATTTGCAATAACACTTCTATCGTAAAATGAGATTTCTTTATTAGCACAACACACTCTATCCAGTATCTGGAAATTCTCTTTCCTCCAGCGTGGTGAAGGACAATAAGGGAGTGTGAACTGGATGAAATGGGAGGTTAGGCTCATGTAGATCAAAAGGCTCTTGACTCTTGAAGCCTTGCACAAGTCCTGCCTTCTCCTGAGAACCTCAGCCCAGTTAGGATGTTTGAAAGTTATATCTAGTGTAAAGATAATTTTAGACTGGTTTAACCACCTGTGGTTTAAGCTCTGTTAGCCAGTCTAATAACTAATAGCACTGTCACTGATGCTGAACATTTAATTAAGAGCAATTTACAATTCCTGCAGTATTTGGGGCCATGAAGGAGGAGATGTGCCTGCATTCCAACACGATGCTTTTGGCTGTTTGGAAGCTGTGGGACCCATCCTCCAATTACACAAAGAAGGCTGAGCAGCAGGGTGTGAAAGCAAAATCCCCAAACTTGGCTTACATAGATCATGGGTAAAAGATTGCAAAACAATCAAATCGATAAAGAGACAGAAGAGATGGTAGGAGAGCAGGAAACATCCTGCCAGATGCTGCAAAAATCCATATTTTAGTGTGAATAATATAAAAAATAAATGGCAAAAGAGGCAGATTGTTAGGGATAGAGTGATATAAGGAAAATGGTACAAAGCAAATAAGGCAATAAAAATCCATACCAAAAACCAAACTAAGTCCTTCTAAAAGATGTTCTGTATCTGACAGCTACTTAAATGCCACATGATATGGGAAGCATCTATATGTAGTTGTTGGGATTAATCCCTGCATCTAATGTCAAAAAAGGTTTTTTGAGTGTGCATTGCTTTTGTACCAAGGCTGCTAGTGCATGACTAAATAAGTATTCACATGTTATTTAAAAATAATTCTTCTCTCTTGGGTAGCTCTATTCTGTATTACCATATGAATGTAAACCAGCTGACATTGTGATGGGTTGGAAGAGGTTTCACAGACATTTATTAGGTATTTAGTTGCATTTCCTATTTGAAAATATTTTCAAGTGTTGTGCTGGGTTCCTAGATAGCCAAATAAATAGGTACCAGACTAAGTCTGAAATACCCAGTCCACAACAGTCTGCAGAATCTAAAGTACTGCAACGTATCAAAAGAACCTACAGAATTCAGATGCAAAAGAAAGTAATATTTTTGATACTCAGGATTTCACCAAACTAGCCTCTTTAAGCCTGCCTGGGGAGGAAATGATGCCCTTAATGACCCTAACATTTCATAAATGGTGTCAGCAGACCCTGCAAGGGAGGCAGGACATTTGTAACACTTTTCCTTAGTCCAACATTGAAATTGAGAGTTACTGCAAAAAACACTGCTGGACTGGTGATTGTGCAGTGTTTTGATGGATTTAGATGAGATTTAGATTTAGAGAGAGCAAACTGGGAAAAGATGCCTGTGTAATTTAAACTGTGTTTGCTAAGCAGAACAACATCCCAGCTATAAAGCTGTAAAAGGAAAAACAAAGATTCGGGTTTTTCCCTCACTAGAAATATGAGTAGCGTGGGACTGAGGCAAGGAAAGAAACTAAACAATCAATTCAATATTCACACAAAGAACAAACAAAAAAATATTATTTTCATGACATTGAGCAAAATTTCATTACAAACATGCTTTTATTATCTTGAAGTGATTTGAAGTGATAAGACTGATGTGGATGAAGATGAAAGACAGCAATAAAAGCAGTTATCACTAAGACTCTCTGCCCAGAGCAGGGGACGACTTCTGCTGTCCTCCCTCCAGCTCCTTGTAGCCTTCAGTCAAGCATGGCCAGCCTGGCCAGAGTACCTGCATGGAATGGTGGGAAGATCAAAAGCCAGCTCAGACTGAGGAATTTTGCAGGTTACAGGGATGTGTCAGCAGCCTAAGCACACAACAACTGTTGTTGCTTGCTGGCCTGAGAACAGTAAATCACTGTCTAGCTCCACACTTCTTCCTCAACACTATACAAGGCCATTGCTAGCCTGGATTATCAGATCCACCAGCAGTTCCCAAGAGGCACATCCTCTGTTCCAGCAGAGGTGAACACATATGGAATTCTAGCAACAGTGGAGGTGGTGGCACAGCAATACAGAGCAGGCTGAAGAACAATAAAATGCTCTTTATTTCAGCCCCGTGCAGTGCCCCAGGCTCCAATCCACAGCAGTCACCCTTTGCAGCAGGGCTCACAAAAGAGCACACATTTTTGGCCCGTGTACTGTACACTTCCAGTCCCAATTAGATTTTTTTTTCTCTGATTGCACCCAGATAAAACATCCAAAGTGCAAACCACCACCACAACAGCAAAATCTCCCTAACTCAGCAAGTGGTATCATACCAGTGGCCAGAAAAATAAAGAAATAACGTGAATTACTGCATAGCTTCCTTGCCCAAAGACTGGAGTAAAAGTGCAGCTTACCAGTCTGCCATGGATCCCAGGTTTTCCCTTGGCAAATTGGAAAGAGGCTTGCTGGCATATATGCCATGCCGGGGACTGGCTACATGCAGACACCCAAGCTATTAAAGGAAATTCTCATACACAAAAATCAACAGCTTCAAGCAGTTGGCATTAGTCACATTTTGAGTACATGCTGCTTGACAATGAGAGCTATGCAACAGTGACTTACTGTCACAGGAAATTCTTCCTCCATGTCTCTTTCATTAAATAACTTATTTTGTCATTATTTCTAGCAAGCAAAATAAGGCAAGATCAAGTTAAATGACTTCTGAGGCAAAATTTGAATGAAAGTGGGGGTTTTTTAAAGTGTGGAAATGTCCACTGAAAAATAACTGTCTGTCCAGCACCTTCTGAAGAAGACCCACTTTCCTGCACATGCCAAACCAGCTAAGACAGGATCTGATGAGCCCTAAAAGAACAGAACGTCTTGTTCATTTACATACAGTAAACACATGTTTCATCCAAACACAATTGTGAAATAGTTTTGAAATCCTTCTTTCATTGCAGTTTGGAGACTGTTGGCTAACAAGACTCCCAGAAGGTTTTATTGTCTCTTGTTTACATGGGAGGATCAAATTACAAAAAAAATGTTTTGGAAATATAATTTGTGTTTTGTTTCCTGAGTGCTTTATTTCTGTTGATCTAGTATTTCTAAGATTAAGCATCAGGCACCTCCAGGATCCTTCCAGCATAAACTTATGCTTTAAAGAAAGACATGCATAAAATCTGGCACACATAATGATAGTCTGTCTTTATCACCGCAGTCAAGATAAAATTTAGAAGCTGGAAACACGGCTGTCTAGCAGTCATAATTCTGTCTGCATTTATCTGGCACCAGCTTCCCTTACTCTTTATTATGATTCATTCTGTATTTTATTCTCCAAATATTTTCTTAGATTGAGTACCTGTAGTACTAATGCCTGACATGCTGCGTAATTCTGGCCACTTGTGAGAGTAGGTGTGGAGGTTGTGCAAGACTTCACAGAATCAAATCCAAAAGACAAAACTGGCACAGACTGTAAAGTCATCATGGAAGCAACAAAATTAATTTCCATGAAAAGATGTCTTGGAGAAAATCTGTGTACGTCAGGAAGCAAAATCTCCAAGTTTTCCAGCAATGGATGGTGCATTCAAGGAATCAAGGCATGCCCAAAGGAAAACCAAAACAAAAATCAGGCTAGATAGTAAGCTTTTACTTAAAATACAGAATTTAGTTTTAAAATAGATGTAAGTGTAAAAAGCTTGGTGGTCTCTCCTGGACGCCTGGGGGTCAGGGAAACCCACACCATCAGGACCTGGTCTGACAGAGGCCAACCCTCGTGTACTCTGCTGAGAGTATTTCAGCACAAAGAGGGTAAAACTGGGAAGGAGGCAGGAGAGGAAAACAGCAGGAGATGCAGCAAGGCACAACATTTTTCATCTTCAGAAGTAATGCTTTGTAATTCCTGTAATGAGTTTCACTGATGAGCTTGAAGAGATCTGTTAATGAATTCCTTAGCTCACATAATGTCCTTCTGTCATAGCAGTATTAAATTGATGCACAAACAAGTAAACTGAGAAGCTGAGGAAACCCATTCCTGACCAAACATCAACAGCCCAACAGGATGAGGGATGAAGCAGCACCTCCCATCCCACAACACAATCTCAGGGATGTGCACACCAGTGCCACCAGGAGAAAGACAACTGGGCCAATGCTCCCCTCTCCCCTTCCATACCTCTCCTGCTCAGCTGTTCCCTTCAGGTCCTGCAAATTCCAGCTTCTGCTTTTGGTTGGCTGTAAACCAGAGTAGGTCAGAGCACCCACAATACGGTTTAGTGAGCATGGCACCAAACCTTTGAGCATCAATGGTCCCTGAAGCATGTGTGTGATTGGGAGAATATCTACCCCAGTCTAGCTCATGGCCACACCAGCCAATTATCATAATCAGCAATCATCCAAAAATCCAAAACGAAAGCAATATCAATGTGGTAAAAGAAATAATTGTATTATTTTCCTTTACCCAGAGAATATGTCATAAAATCTGCACCAAAACCCATTTGTTTCTACTTAAATTTTACTCCTGTGCTTCCTTTTTTTGTGAATAAAATATCCATTAAGCATCTAGGGAACATCATGAGTGAGAGGAAGCTTGCGTGGGACTCTCAGTGTGCAGTACAGTACTATTGTTTTAAAGTCATCGGCTTGGGAAGGCTATCACCACATTAGGAATGACTTCCAAAGCCACAAAAAGTAGAATTTAGCCATGACTAGCCCTTTCTATATACTAAAAATAATTGGAAGACTGATTTTTTTTTATTCTAATAGTAATCAGGAACCAAAGAAATGATGGAAGCAATAGCACAGTTACGGTGTATGCAGAGCCATTGATGGATCACATACAAAAATTATTCTGATCATTCAAGACAACTGGGAGCCAAGCAAATCAAAAAGAAATAGGAATTTTCAACACTTGGTCTGTATGTGCAGGTCCTTACGAAAGAATAGCAATTTAAAAATCTGTTCCTGTCTGCTACAATTTCAGTCTTGAGAAATTGGTGTCATGGGTTTGTTTTTTTTCTGGAAAGAACCCTGTGTTGTGAGTCAGTATTTGATTCAAACTGTACTTAATTAGAGTAAATCATTGCTGCAAATTTCAGTGAGTTGTAATTCAGATAGAAATAATGGAACTCAAAATTATTTTGATTTACAGCTCATGATCACCTTCAGAGGTGCTTTCTAGAAGAGGTCATTCCAGGAAGTCCTTAAGGGAGTACTGGGGTTAAAGATAGTCTGAGAATTTCTAAAGGGTTTTTTGTTGGCAAGAGCTAGAAAGGTCAAATCAAAGAGGCTCTTTTTGTCATAGAAATATTCTCAGTACAAAAGCTTCACTCCGAGAAAATAGTGTGGCCATGTACTCATTCCCTAGCAGATCAGATGTGTGGAACTGGCCCTATTGTTAATGAAAATCCAGTTTCTTGACAATGGCTGCAATTTACTTCTTCTCATGGAAGAAGAAGTAAGCCAAGTGGCCAGAGAGACCACTATGGGCAGATGGAGCTCCTGTCTACATACTTTCAAATTATTATTTTACTGCACCTACAATAAACAGCCCCAAAATTTCAATCCTGGTTGTAGTCATATTCAACAGATAAAGTTTAGGCCCTAAATTCAAAATTATTTTCAAAGAAAACAAAAGCTGGGAGGTTTTCTTTATACCTCTCTTGCTTTACCTTTTAGATGGTGTTAACACTGTGCAGCCACTTCACCATTGACTTACTGAACCATGGACTCATCTGCAATGCAGCAGCTCAGCAGCAATTCATTTCTGCTTTACTTAAAGTTTAATTTTTTTTTTTTTTTTTTTTTGGAGCCTGGCAGGAGAGAAATAGAGCCCCATTCTATTTTAGAGACATAACAGAAAAGGCCACTTATTGCACATGCCTCAAAAACTGGCTAGTTTTGACTGACACCATAATATCATACAGATCTAGGCATTTTATCTCCCCTACTGGAATCATTTCAAATTTACCTTTAGCTGATCTACCACTCTTGGAGCCTTAGCTGCGCAGATAGTTGTAGCATGTGAGCAAAAATATAAAACAAGGTAAAACTACATAGAATGCCAACCATAATATGAAATGAAGCCTTCAACTTAACTTATCTCTGTAGCACATGAGAATACCTTGTCTCTGAAGGGGGTGTGACACACACCTTGTACCTCAAAGCCAAGGATGGACCACCCAGTAGGTTCTGAAATGAATAGGCACCATATCACTGCTGATTGCTCATGGTCACTCCACAAAAAACTCTGCTCAATATTATATATATATTTTTTTAATTGTAAGAAAAAGAGAACATTGAAGAGGAAGCACTTGCAATATCCCATTTGGGAAACAGCAGCCCCATGGGTGTTGGGTGCTCAAGCTCACCCAAGCCTGAGCCCTTCCAAGTAATCCTCGCCACAAGCTTTCCCAACCCTGTTTTATATAGAAATGTTCAGTTCCTTCCCCTCTTTTTAAGCTTCTGTTTTGTTTTGGTTTAACAGCCAAGCACCCTAACCTAACCCAGGGACAGCTGTGTTTCACACCACAGAGAGGGCACAGAACAGTTGGGTGACAACACCAGGCAGAGAGAGGCAAAGCAGATGTGCAGGATTGCTCTGTGCCTGTGCCCTGTGCCAGGCAGGCAGGGCACAGAGGCAGGCTCTGCTCTGGCCCAACAGCTGGCCCGTGTCTAAGAGTGGACCAAAGCTCTCAAACAAAAGAATTCATATCAAGGACCACAGGGAATTGTTTTTCTTGGTACATGATTCTTGGTTCTTGTGTTTTTTGAATTCAATACCTACTAATAATCTCTTCAGTCATTTGTTAGAGTAGCCTCTGAATTCTCTAGTTTTTTATGGTTTTACTTGTTTTTCCTGTTACTCACATTGCCTTTTCTCTTTGTCTTTCTGTTTTTCAGTGTTTGTTATGGTATCACAGGCGTCACCCAGAAATTAGTGTCTCACTCAGGCGTTACATAACAGTTACACCAGATATTGCTGAGGTTTCCCACTGTTTACAAAGCAAACTCAGTTTGTTCTTCATGTTTTCCAGTACACAATTGTCAGTTTACAAATGAGAACTGAGTCATTTTTGCCAAGCCATCGTCTTTCCACTCGCTGTATCCTAGTCCCAAGTGACAGGGAGCACACAGCAAGAACAGCCTTACCAGAATGGGCAGAAATTTGCTGCTGTCAAAGAGGGAAGTTGTTTTAACTTGATGTAAGTGGTTATGAGGTTATTTCAATGCTACTAATAAGTCTTTTAATTTAGCAGTGTTGATGCAGGGTTATTTTTTTAACTGGTTTTTTTCCTTTCAATTTCCAACATTCATTGCTAACACCTAAATCTCTGGCCACAGTAAACTCCATCTTCTTTGACTTCCCTAAAATACATTGAATTACACATCCTGTGGCCTCCACCCCAAATCTACAGCCGTGCATTTATGAATGGTGCTTGCAATTAAAGCTTAAAAATGAAAAAAAGTTGGTTTGCTTTTGCCTCCTGTATCCTAACCTGAAGGTGTGACAGAGCAGTCGGGTAGTGATCCTGAGCAAGACAGAGCAAACTTCTGGGCCAAATCCCATCTCTTTCTTGAAGATTTATCTCTCTTTGTCTTCTGCCAGCCCTGGCATGATCCTTCTATGTGCACATGCTTTGGAAAAGGGGCCAGGTGACATACAGGGGAAGAAATGTGGGCTATGCAGAGCATTATTCTCTTGATGTCAGTGTTTCCCAGTGTATGCTGTAGACCTGTTTCTCACATATCACAGCTCTCCCTCTAAAAATTTAAAGCCATGAGCAATAATTTTCTTACTCAACACTTTTCCAGGCCACGGTAGAAGAGTCAGTCCAAAGAACCAGTGTGTGAATCTGCTCTCAGACACCTCTTCACTCCACTCCTGTGTATTTCCAGTGGGGACAGAAATGATGCAGCACCAGCACCACTACCCTGCCCTTTGGGTGATGGATGTTAGCAGTCATAAATAATCACTGAATCCATGAGCACTAAGAGCAGCTCATTCCTTTGCAGTCCCAATAGTGTGTCACACCACGATCTATCACTGTGTCTCATAGAAATGAATTGGCCTTTTCTCTTTGTTCCTCCACATTAACAGCCATTAGCATTTCCCTGCAATGGATTTTGTACCCAGGTTAGGTGACTATTCTTCACAGAACGGGTTTCAAACTTTCCAAGGCACAGTGGAGGAGGAAGGTTGTCACCCAGAGAGCTTCATTACTGCTGTAATGCCTTCTGGACTGCAGTGAACTGAAATGTTTTCATTTTAAAGGCTTTGCTTTGAAAGAGCGATTTCACCTTCTGAGTTGCTAATGAAATAACTACAGTCATGCCAAACTGAGACTGGTACTGCACTCTAAAAAGAGTCAAGGACCAGCTGTGTTTGACATTTTGGCTTCCACTTACAAAAGTGTTTCCTTCTCAGCTCCCAGATCTTTGCACGAATGAGCAAAGCTGCAACTGCACGGCTTTGAGACCCCCAGCATCCTTGTGTGTTGTGCATTTTTCTCATCACTTGCCCTGAGGCTGCATAGAGGAAAGGTAAAGAAGTGACAGATAAAAATAGACGTCTTGATGCTGTTCTTTAAGCTGATGACCAGATGTTTGAAGTTAAATGTGACCAGTCCAGGCACACTGAACATTCACTCCACCTGAGTGTTTTGTTTGGTTAAGGGTTTGCTTTGTTTTCTTTACTTTCCAAGAAGCCTTGGATGACTTCATAGCATCTTACAAAAAAAGTAAATAAACAGCTCCAGTTTACACCCACATAATGATAACTGTATTAATGAAATTGTTCCTTTTTCTACTGTGGTAAAACCATTCAGCATCATTCTTATCAATTTCCATGTTGTACAAAACTACCATAGAGAGGAAAAATTAATTGCTCCAAGTATTTGGGCATTAAAAGTTACCAAATGGAGCTTTAGGTCACAGCAGTGTTTTATCTGAGTGACTCATTTCAATCTTCCTGACATACACTTCACTCTCTTCTCTGTTGTGCCTGAGCAAAACTGTTAATGGGCCTTTGCAAAAAGCCTTTAACATTTCCTAATGTATTTTCCCTGCTCCTCACCTCGTTACTGTCCATTTAATTCCACTTCATATTATTTCTTCTCTGTTCTGCTCAGAACAGATCCTGCAAACTTTTGGTGTCTGGGTTCACCAGTGACACACATGGCTGAAATGCACTCATTTGACACTGTGCCCTAACCACTGACATCCAATAGGCAGCCATACTCTCCTACATGCAGCTGCTGGAAGATGATTCAATTGCCTTGCCTAATCTTTTCTCATGATCCATGTTGCAATTTTCTTTGTGGCATAGCCTCCCCTGCAGCAGCACCACCGCTGTAGCAATCCACTTTGCACTGCCCCCAAACTGCAGCCATAGCAAAGTTTGATTGTTGCCTGAGGTAATACATTGGGCAGTGAAAATTGTGCCTGTCCTGAGCACTTTGGCCTCAGTGTTCAGCAGTGTGTCAAAAATATTCACCTTCATGGCATCGTCTAACACCAGATGTCCTGTACTGAGAAATGGTCAGAGTGCTCTCACATGGTCTGCAGGATTTCAGCTGATGATGTCAGCCCTTCCCTCCTCTCAGGTAGTGCCACCCCTCCCATGTGCAGAAGCCAGAAGAAAGGCCCAGCCCTGGTACCCAACTGTGTCACAAACAGCTGCTATCCAGCATTGGAGGAGGCAACAGAAATTGTTTTCATGTTTCACAAACTGTGTTCAAGCTGTTTGCTAGATGGAAACGGAGAGGCAGCACTGGGCAGTCTCTTTAGGAATATTCAGGAACCTGAATACCCTGGGGTTAGAGGGTGGCTGGGGTTACGTGACAGTCATGTGGGCACTCGCTGCAGTCTACCACCCATGACTGAGTCTGTGATCTCACAGCAAATTACTTTCAACTTAGTCCTCTCCTTAACACTTCAAAATCATCCACTGATTGTTACCAGTGTTTCCTGAAGGTGAAGTAGTTCAGTCTAACACAGCATACACTTGAGGGAGGGAAAAATATACTGCTCTTTTTGCAATGGGTTATTCATCCCTTTATCTGCTTTCTTTAGGTACAATGGTGGGCTGCAGAGCAGGGAGTGACAACCCCAGGTTTGGCAGAGAAGGCAGGAAATACAACCCATGGTTTCCTTAGAAAAAGGAAACTCCCATTGGGAGTTGAGCATCAAAGCTGGCTGTCTATTCAGGCTTGCAGGCAGAGCCCACCCCCAGACTGTTCACTGCATTGAGCCCATGTGGAGCAGCTATTTGATGTACACAAAATGGAAGCCCTTTTCTGAGTTCTGAACTTGATCTGCGAGTCTGCAGTTAAGTATCTTTTCTGGGAAAAATTTCCTTTGTTTGTAAAAGTTCACTGGATTTGCTTCATAGTAAAGTGCTTTTCATTTAAGATGTCTTTGTGTGTTGACAACCTTATCTGAAGGTTATTTCATTGTACTCTCCTTGATCAAGTGCTATTCACAATACAGTGAATGTCATGACCCAGTAATCCCATTTAATAAAATTCAACGTCTCCTGACTAGCTAGTAAAAGGAGGCCCTACTCAAATAATTACCAGACCTTAGCACTGAACTTGTGACTAATATCAAATCAGAAATGGCTTTTATTTTTCCCCTTCTTCTCACCTTGAGTGAATTTGGGTTTGATTAGTAGATCTACATATCATCAAAGTCCTGAAAATCTGCACACACACTATAATAAAGACAAAAAAAAATTTCTGATGGGTACATTAATTCACCTCATAAGGCATCCTGTTAATTCCCTTGTCTCTTGAATGATCTAAAGCCAATGATGTTGCATATTTGTCTCCCTAAAATAACTCTTTTCAAAATCCACTATGCTTCATCTACTGAAGCATAGCAAGCTTGTTGCTCACAACACACAGTTTGACTTTGATATCAAAAACATGAAAATAATGTGAAAGAAAGAGGCTCTAGATCCATAAAAAGCATGGGTGTTTGGACTGTTACATCCTATTTCCCAATGGAATTACTTCAGCTTGTGAATTTGTCCAAGATCTTGGGTGCCGAAGCTCCTTACTATGGCTTGTTCAGGACTAGTCTGACTATGTTGGGAAAAGTGGAGCAACTTCTATGGGAGAATGAGTACCACAAGATTACCTGTAAGGAAACATTCTTCTCTTGAAGCTGCTGCACTTCTCTGAATATTAATTACTTATGGAGCTGTGTTGAAAAATACAATGATACATGAGCTGGTAGGACCTCTGCAAGGAGGGAGATGGGGGAAACTACCTGATCAGCAGAATACTCTCCGGACTTCAGCAATAACATGTCCAGTGTACAGGAGAAATGAAGATGCCCAGACACCCCTTTTTTGACAGGAATTTGAGCATTCCAACAGGTGTAGGAGTTTTCATGTGAGTTTCATACTTACCCAGTGAAGATCTGATGTGGGTGAACCATCTAAGGACTGGAGGGGATGACCAACTCTTTGCCATCACTACAGCAAGAAAGCCCAGAGGTTGCTCATGCTGCAGCCTCTGAAATGAGCAAAGGCTGCTGACTTTCCTGTCTACAAAGCCTCTGAGCATTTCTGGACAGGGAAGATTAGAAATGATGACAGCATATGTGTAATTTAATGCAGCCTGCCTTAAATGCCCTGAAAAGTCAAAGAAAAGGCATCTTGCACTTCCCTTTCTCAAGGATCACATACAGCTGCTGTGTGTTTCCAAACAGCTGCAGCATTTGTCTGAGGAAGATGCAGGAATCTGTTCAGTGTCTGCATATTTGTCTGAGGAGTGCTTAACAAACCATGGGGATGATCAGCACTTTAAAAACTTGCTACAGGCCAATTCCTCCATGTCACACACTACAGAGACCCCAAACCCACATCCAATGTGACTTAAACCTAAACATGCATTAAGGATAACATATACAAATATCCAGCAAAACCCCAAAATACAATCACCACTGTGGTAAAAGGTGCTAAAGCAATAAGGTCACCATGGGTTTCAATGTACATAGGTCACAAATATCAGCAAAATAAAACATTATTTCAAAAGTTAAATAAATCTAAATGTGAGAGAACTGAATACATAAATGAAGACTTTCAAATACTTGGTGTTTTACCCTTTGGGTTATGTAACTGTCATCTATATTTTACAACTTTAACATACCTTATAATGTTATGGTAGTACATAAATGCAGCATATGATGTAGATGAAGAAATAATTGTCCATGTATGTTGCAAACCACCCAAAACAGCTAAAACTTAAGAAAGTAATAAAGATATTTAAGATAGACATATCCAAAACAAACCAAAAATAAGGTTGTTTATAGGCATTAAGAGTTAGTAATGGTTTGATACAAGTTCAAAACCACTTAGAAAGTTAGTCTGTAGATTTATTGCCAGCCTCCTTCCTTCAGCATCACCAGAAAATTAACAGACATTTGCCTAATGCATATGTCGGAATCAAGCAGTTCCATTCATAAGCCTGGTACAATGAATTTAAATTGACAAACCTCTGCAGTGTGACTTTATATTTCAATAGTTCTCAAGCTGTTACAGATCCATACCTCAAAAAGAAAGTGAAATAACCCCAAAACGCAGATGATAAGACAGCACATGTCACAGTTGAGATGGCCACAATACACAGAGTATCATCACACAATTTCAGAAAGCTTTAAGCATTCTCCCATCCACAGTAACACCTTACCATATCAGAAGGCCTCAGGCATCTGTCCATATAGAGTAACATCAGGTCACTTCAGAAGGCTGCAAGCATCTGCCCTTCTTGTTCTTTAGCCCAGCTTTTATCCCCTCCTGTTCATGCATTGCCCCTGTGTGCCTCTGTTCCCTTTGGTGGTTGGTCAGTGCCCCTGGGCACTCCATGGCTCATTGCTGTCAGTGCTGCTCACCTGCTGCTCACAGCTGTGCCCGCTGGGGATGAGGCTGGGCCAGCCCCATCCCAATCACCACAAACTCTGTGCCTACAAGACTGTTTTGTTGTCTTCTGCAGCCAGCAGCAGAAAGTAACCTCGTATAAAGTTTAAATTTTGTTTTGGGATGTGAAGGATCTGAATATCATGGCACTATAAAGAGAAAGGAAAAAAACAGTGGGCATTAGCACATCTTTGAATGCATAATCACAGCCTTAAGGCTGAGTTGCAATAATTAAAGAAACAGGATTTCAATATGTGATCTGTTGCAGAGTCATGTTTCCACCTTAACCCTAAAGAAAATGGGGTGACGGGGGGTAGGGGGGGTGGTGTTTCTAAAGGATTCACAAAGGACCTCAGTGCCACAAAGCAGCTTATTAGTTTTGCTATTTAGCAAGGCATTCTAGCAGAATTGAATGCTCCTTTGGGGCTCTTTCCTTACCTAGCATCACATCCCCAGCAGCTGGCTGGAAGCTGCAGCCAGCCCTCCCAGCTGGACACCAGCAACGCAGGTACCATCTGACTGGTACTCGTGGCCTTGATCCTTCAGAGCTCCCTGCAGAAAACCACTGCTGACACAGAATGGTTTGGGTTGGAGGAGACCTTAAAGATCATCTCATTGCAAGCCCCTGCTGTGGGCAGAGACACCTCCAACTAGCCTAGGTTGCTCAAAGCTTCATTCAACCTGACCTTGAGCACTTCCAGGGACAGGGCATCCACAGCTTCTGTGGGCAGTCTGTTCCAGTGTCTCACCACCCTCGCAGTAAAGGATTTTTTCCTGATATCTCATCTAAACCTACTCTCAATTTGAAGCTGTTCTGCCTCGTCCTGTCACTACATCCTCCTGTAAGGAGTCCCTCTCCATCTTTCTTGTCAGCTCCTTTTATGTACTGGAAGGCCAGAATCAGATCACCCCAAAGCCTTCTCTTCTCCGGGCTGAACAATCCCAATTCTCTCAGCCTGTCCTGTTAGCAGAGGTGCTCCATCCCTCTAATCAACTTGGTGCCCTTCTCTGGACTTGCTCCAACAAGTTGATATCAGTTTAACATGGCTGAATTCTGGTTGCTGTTGTCCTGGGGAGGAAGGGACAGGACAAATTGACTGGTGTAGAAACCAAGGGAGTGAGCCAGAACCAAGCCACTCCTGTCAGCTCTGTCCCAAGTGCTGGTGCTGAGCTGAGGGAGCTGTGCAGCACACGGGATCCCATGGCACAACCCCTGACATCCATCACCACCATTTCAGGGTGTGCTGAGGGCTCAGCTGGGTGGGAGACAGGGAAAAGCCAGGAGAGAGCATTTGTCCAGGCCAGCAAACTGTTCCTTGAGCAGCTCTAACCAAAGCCAACCCCACAGACAGAGGAAAGCATCCCAACTATCCCAGCTGGCAAACATTACTTTTTTCCTTTTGAGGAAAAGTAAAATATCATCAATTAAAGCATATTTAAAATATCATTCAGCATTTGTTTGGGTTCATTGTTATAGCAGCACCGTGTGGCTGATGGATCCCTGGAGTAAATGAGTCGTTGCTGCTGTAGAAAGGTATTTCTGCCCAGCCATGACTTCCTGCTCTCCTGAGTGTGCTGACAGATCTAATCCGATATTTAATTGTGTTCTTTCAAAAGAGAACAGGAAAGGGATTCAATGGCCAGTGAAGACATTTCCAGAGGAAAACACTCACTTTCTCCTGAAAAAAATACAAAGGATTAGCTCTCCTTGGAACTATGTTATTGAGAATGAATGGCTGTAAACGTGGATTGCAGATAATTTATTCTATATCCCAGGATTTGGGGGATGAGTCATATTACTGTACCAGACAATGGCTGGACAAATAAAAAAAAAAATCTGCTTCTATTGGTAGAAAGAAATATATAGTAGGAAAAAAAAAAGTGTTTTCATCACAATGATAAAAATAAATACATATTCAAAAAAATTGTAGGACTGCATTTATAGCAGAAAAAGTAAAAAATAAAATGCTTTCATACCTGGATTTTTCATAATTGTTTCTGTAGCAGCTACATAATATATACACTTTATGTTTGCCTTTTATTTGTCTGTATGCATACATAAAAACAGTACCAATTTTGAAAACGTATGTATTTCCTGGCATGTCTTCAAGCTCTGGATCACTTCTGGACAGAAAGAAGGCAAATCCTATAAATCTGCTTACTTTGGATCTGGCCTTTGACACGCTTTGATGGATAACAGATAAGAGTGCCATTTTTAAGAGGCCTTCAGCTGAGATAAAAACCTGTATATTAACTGCAATATTTCTGTGCTAGATCAGAGAATCTCAGAGACAGGGTTTGGCTGGGAAAAAAAAAAAAAAGAGCCCTTTGGCATGTGCTGATATCAAGTAATATTAAGTATTTTCTTCCAGCTCACTGAGCCTTCCCAGATTTAAGGCAGAGCAGTGTAGCTGTTCACAGCAAGGTAATGCATAGTACAGCCCTTTCTGGAAGGAGTCAGGGAGACAGCCAGCCTGGGGAAAAATGCTGAGCTAAATTCAACACACTGCTCATTTCTCTGCTCATTGAAACAGACTTGGAAAGGAAAGCAAATTTAAGCTCCACAGTGTGTGAAATGTAAATAAGAAGTTGAGTCAAGTGACTATTTATCACAAAGTATAGCAGATTCTGAGTAATACTATGTCTCCTAAAACCAGCCCGAGTTGTAGGAAGGCCAGTTCAGGCAGCTGCTGAAAGCAAAACCTGGGACCTGTGTTTCAAAATGTGAAATTTGGTGGAAAAAAAGAGATTATGATGCCTATAAAAGTGGGGTCCTTAGTATGCAACTACTTGAATTATTCTTCCCCAGTGTGAAAATTGCCATTTCATTTGAAGTAATATAATTTGTGAACAATTGCCAGCCATGCTTTGCTCAGGGTAAAGAAAAGCAATGCAGAATCCTACTCCATCTTTCACCAGACTGCTTCAGCTCTTTTACTTAACTAGAAGCCCATCATAATATTACATAATACTTTAAAAATGTTCTGTAATTATTTTCCAGGAATAAATTAGCTAACAGTGAATGAATGATACTTTTTTCCTGCACACACCAGGCTGATCAATCCTCAGAGATACTTGAACCTGGAAGAGTCACAGCTGAAGGCAGTGTTATAGCCTTGTCAGCTCTGTACAACTGCCAGGTCCTGGCTTTCATCCCTTTTCTAGCTGTCTCCAAAGATATACACTCCCACTGGTATGATACTTGTCTTGCTTTCTCAGGAGTGATGTGGAAGTAGAGCAGAGTTGTGCATGGCTGAACTGAGCTTCCAGCTTCCTTTGAAGTCAAGGAATGGCAGACTGTGTATATTAGAGTATTTCTTTTATTGCATTTCCCAAACCAGTGCTGCTTGTGAGCTTGCCAGCGCTAAGCAGTTGTTAGCTTGCCGTACAGGAGAACAGCAGCTGCTGGGCACATGCCAGTTCTTTTTAATATCCACAGCACTGCCACCAGAAACCACCAAAAACACAGCAGAGCTAAGGAGGAAAATGCCACAAACTCCTCTATACATTGATATCCTGTGCTGCTGTGGGCAGGCTGCAATAATCACATACTCAACCCTTCAAAACAGGGCTGACAAGAGACTCCAAACATAGCCAGGAGCAGGGCAAAGGTAAACTTCCAAGTGATTGTCCCCCTTTGGGGTTTGCTGCTGGTTTTCTATTTTACTTCTCAAATAACTTTTCTGTTGCTTTGAAATCCTCTGTGCTATTAGAGCCAAAGCTGTAACCAGCAGTTCACTTGTTAGTGTCACAGTTTGGGTCAGCGCTGGAAGCACCAGCTGGATGGCTTCTGACAAAGGCTGTAAAGAAAGGGCTCTGGGCTGGAAGCACACAGCACTTCAGCTTTGCTTTGGAGAGCAGTGAGGATTGCCTTTTGATGTGTTACTGCTTCCATCACACGGTGCACAGCCTCCAGTGCACAAAGCTGCATCCGTGATTATGGAAGTAAAACCATAGGATGGGCACAGGACTTTGGCAACACACCTGAGAGCGCTGAAGTCATCACCCCTCTGTCACTGGCCAGTGGTTGCAGAGCTGTGCATTTGCTGTTTACCTCAACATGTATTGGAGCAATAAATCCTGAGTTATCAAATAAGAGTCTGCAAGTCTACTTAGAGGCCATGTCTGAGGTATTGCCTCTAATGGTCCTGATTCAAGCCTGTTTACACTAAAAAGCACCTGGTCTTGTTAAAAAGGCTGACACATGCTGCAGATAAAATCCTAAAGCCCTTAACTTTTTGAAAGTTTATCTACTGTGGTGTTGAATTTACTGTGAAGTGTCTGAGGTGTGCTGCCAGTGATGGATTCAGGTTGTAATCTCAGCAGGGGAGGCAGCCGAGCTTTTTTCCATATGTAAATTGCTGACAATGTTAATGGCCATCAGCAAGGAACAAATAATCTTACTCATAATGCCAGTGCCAGTTTCTTGTCTTTATCACAACCCATTCTTACAGTTGTAAATGGAATAAAACAGCCTCCTCTCCCCACCCCCCCCCATTTATGCACAAACATTCCCCTTGAAGGCTTTACTCCAGTTAAAAGCTTTTTCTTTTCTCTTTGCAGAGAAAAGATGTTCTACCTAGAGATGCTTGTGTATTATCAGACTTACTTATTTGCATGTCTTTGTTCTTAACTTCTTTGATTAAAAAAAAAAAAGTCTTTACAAAGTTACTCCATTTGAATAAGAATTTTAGGCACTAGAAATATAATTTTTACATAGAGTTGAACTCCAGAAACACTGGCCATGTGGTCAGATACACAGCTGGACAGATTTTTGTCTCACAACACTCACCCTGCTAGGAATGTTTAAATCCCTGCCCATCACCAGCACTCCCCAGCTTGTGTCACTGATCTGTTGTAATACAAAGGCTCACTGTCTCTCTTCATGGTCCATCAAGTTTGAAGGTACCACACTGATACTACTGGAAAAATAACACTTTGCACTAATCCTGCTCACTTAGAGAACCTTCCTCCCTGGGAGAGAGACTACTGCCATTGGGATTATGCAACTAAGTAAACTCATCTGCTGCCATTAAGTTGGTAATATTTGCAATAAATAATAATCTCAAAAATTTAAATGTCCAGAATTTGTGCATTTCAGTAGCTGACAGAGTGATTTCTTAGGTGGCTGTTTTGGTACCAGCAGCAAGGCAAAATTTATTTCCTGCTGTCATCCATTAAACCATACACATTTAAATAATAGAAAGTACCTGAAGATAATTAGCAAATTACCTAAAGTAACATAGTTAAAATAGTTCTGCAGTAGCTCTACAGCATGTCAGTGTCACTGAGGAGTGTTATGAAGTGGAGTTAATAAAATGCCACTTCACTGTCAAGT
Source organism: Hypocryptadius cinnamomeus (assembly GCA_013400635.1). Classification (NCBI taxonomy): domain Eukaryota; kingdom Metazoa; phylum Chordata; class Aves; order Passeriformes; family Zosteropidae; genus Hypocryptadius; species Hypocryptadius cinnamomeus. The sequence goes on along the minus strand of VYZP01063931.1, from coordinate 48,074 downwards.
GCAGAAGCACCACAAGAGGAAGGCTTGTCAGCACAAACTGTGGTGGGGGTGACTGGGGGACAGATGGAATGGCACTGGCACACAGGACCCAGCTCTGGCTGGGATCTGTGCCACCAGGTGAGAGCAGATGCCACTGCAGTTTCTTGTGGTGGCCTTCAGCACATTCAGCAAAGCTCCCCAGGTGACTCCCAAAGCCCCTTTTGGCACCAGTGGTGGCCAGAAAACAGGGCTAAGCATGGGAAAAGAGTCATCCATGTCTGCAGTGGGCTTCTCTCTCCCTGGCAGAGTTTTTGGCCAGGATTTCTGGCCATATGGGCCCCATGGACTCCCTCAGGCTCCTGTCTGCATCTTTGGCAAGATTATTTTTTTAATACTATTTGCATTGGCTACTTTGTGAAATAAAGTCCATGAAATCATGTTTCTGGGTTTATTCTGTCAGCAAAACACTGAATAATGACATAAACTTTTCCGTGTGTAACAATCTCAGGCTCCTCCAACACAACAGAGAGTGACTTCTGCTCAAAGCTGACTTGCTTGTCTGGCAGGTAGCAGAAAACTCCCCGTGTGATAAAGAATTATTTCTGTGCTATCCCCAAGGGGTTCTCTGAGACTCAGAGAAAACAACACAACCAGATCTCTGAAGGTGTTGGACCATGTTATCACAGATCCCAGGAAGGGCTCAAAAATCCCTCAAGGAATCTCCCTGTTTAAGCATCTAAAATATTTTGACAGCCTGTCCTCTACTCTTGCAGAATAAAACTCTCCATCAATCAACTTTTGGGTACACACTTAGGAAATGTGCACCACAGCCCATCAGGGAGCTGACAAAACCTTTTTTTAGCATGAGAAAATTATTTATATTAACCCAGAGTGGCACAGCACCAGCAAGGAGAAGGATGAGTTCTGCAGGCTGGGAAGGAACTTTCTGGGCTGGGCTTCAGCAGATCATTCAAATATTAAGTTATCAGATACTCTAACACTGGCTGTGCCACATATCCTCAGAATGGTGTCACTTAAAGACATAACATTGCATAATTGTGTGCTTACTGTCCTAGCTGCCACATTGACAATCATTATATTTTATCTCCAAAGAAAATTTAAAAATTAATGAAGTGTTCATAAATTACTCCCTCAAATCTGATAATGAGCAGCAGGAGACAAAGCAAAGTGTCTATTTTCTGTAGAGTAATGGAAGAAAAGCCAGAATTCCCATGACCAGCCAAATGCCACAGATGATGAATGCAGGTACCTCTGGGGGCAGGTACCCAACAAACCAGGCACAGGCATTAAAAGGGCATTCCAAGATAATGAATGTAGTGTTTCATTTATGCCTTATATAATTTTTCTTCACCTTTCAGGCTTTTAAATTTTTCCCCCTTTTTTCCATTTTGTTTTTATTGAGGCTTTCTGCTCTTTCTACATCTTGATGAACTGCTGAGAGTATGAAAAGTGACCACCTTGAAAGACTCACATTATTTCAGTAAATTATGCACATATATTCTGTATAGAGTGTGGGGACTTCCTGTTCACTGTAAAGAGCATTTCTTGCTTTATTCTTGCAAAGCTTTATCATGCCTAGAAGCAGGAATGCTTTTGTTGTACAAGAGCAAAGCCACTCCTTGAGAAGCTGTTTGGAAACAATAATTTTAAACTGCAAACTAAACAACATGTTGCCTTCCTATGTTTAATGAGAACTTCATTTTCCTTACTTTGCCAAGTCTGGAAAAATGCTTTCAAAATTAAATGTCATTCCTGAGGCCTAGGGGACATTCAGGTTGGGTTAGAGCCAGATCTAATTGAATCCTAAATTAAAATATTTATTGAGTTGTAGAATTAGAAGTATAAATATACGAATTCTTCCAAAACTATCAAAAGTATTTCCAAAGAGAGCATCAGACTGTAGCAGTCAGAGGCAGAATATGGCCAGAGTGTATTTAAACAAAATGCAGAAAAAGCCATAGACAAAAAAATCAAAGCTTTCCTTGAAATAGACTTTGTTTGATTAAATGCACAGCATGGTTATTTTGGCTTTAATTCACTGTGATGTTGAGATCTGAGTGGTTTAAATCTTAGCACAGGCTTTCCACTGCTGTATGTTTACAGAGTTATTCACACCTCTGAGAAGTATTTTCAGGAATATGGCAAAGTGGCCCTAAATTCAAATGTTTTTGTTATTTCACTTACTCTGTTAGCAAGTGCAAATAAGTGATCACAGAATTATAGAATCACAGAATGGTTTGGGTTGGAAAGGACCTTGAAGATCAACTAGTTCCATGCCCCTGCTTCCACTACACCAAGTTGCTCAGAGCCCTCCAGGCTGGCCTGGAACACTCCCAAGGGATGGGGCAGCCACAGCTTCTCTGAGCAACCTGTTTCACCACCCCCACTGTAAAGAATTATTTCCTGCTATCTAACCTAAACCTACTCTGTTTCAGTGGAAAGCCATTCCCCCTGTCCTATCCCAGGGTGATCAGTGTTTCAGTGGAAAGCCATTCCCCCTGTCCTATCCCAGGGTGCTCAGGGTTTCAGTGGAAAGCCATTCCCCCTGTCCTATCCCAGGGTGATCAGGGTTTCAGTGGAAAGCCATTCCCCTGTGCTATCCCAAGGAGGTCAGCACGTGCACAGTCTCTCCGTGCTTTGCTGGCAGGACCTGCTGGGAGCACGCTCTGGGACCGATGTCCCCTTCCTGTCCTTGCTGTGGGACAGGGTCAGGATCAGGTGTGCTCGGGGTGCTGAGTGTGCCTCTCCCCAGACAGGAGAGGAACGAGCCAGCACCTTCTCTGTGGGGGAGCAGAATGAACAGCAGCAGGAAATAAAACACGGAGGGCAGAAGCAAATGAGAACACTCATCTTTGCTCACGTCTTTTCACTGCACTGTCAACAAAAGCTCTGCTCCAAGAGAAGGCAAAGCTCACCAATGAGACACAAAAACATTGATATTTTCTGAAGGTAAAACCATTTCTAAAATCATCTGGGGTCCTGCAGAGGACACTGTTAGCACTGGCACCTGGCATGGTGGCTGCTGCCAGGCAAGGGACTGGACCCCAGAGTTCCCTCCTCCAGCCCCAAGAGGTTCCTTGGCTTGGGAGCTCTCATCTCATAACTATCCCTGCTTGAGCTGAAATGATTTTACAAGTTTTGAAAGCCTCTGTATAACCTTTATCCACAAACTTCCTCAAGTCCAGCAAACCCATCTATTATTCCCCTTAATATTTGGCAGCAGCCAGCTGGAGGCCCTGTCCCTGCTCTGTGCTGTGCAGGCTGCTCAGTGCCCTCAGTACCACACAGCTTCTTCACACTGCCCTGCACAGCAACACAAATCCTTGTGCTATGCTTGAAAGACATAAATGTAGAGAGAAAAGAGACATTATTGAACACCATGGGAGTGCAGTAGTTTTAACTCTCTGTTCTCACACCCCACATCTTCCAGGCTGTCCTGATTCTGTGGCAGCACTTGAGGAAGAACAGTCTCCAGCAGCTGCAAAGCATCAGCAGATATGGAGCTGCCAGGGCTCTTTCCCCCTTCTGTTTTATGGAGGGATACATAGCTGTGCAGTGAGAAAGCAGGACATTCATCCAGCTACTTTTGCAGAAGAATGAAGACATCTCTCAGACAAACAGTAACATCTAAATATTAGCAACCACCACATAACTACTACTCAGGCATGTCTGAGAAACACTGGTTTAATAGCAATGGTTTAAAAGAGAAGCTGAGGGTCTTTCTGTCACAGAAACAACATTTTTTCAGAAGCACACAGGATCCAGAAACATCCACTGGAGCACACAAGGCAAGTCCCCAGTGCTGCTGGTCAGAGCTGGAGGATGCTCAGGCTCTGCTGAGTTATGTATAACACATTAAATTCACCAGGCTCAAGGCAGTGCTCCAAAGCCCCAGGTGAGATCAAGAGCCAGTGCACCAGGCACAATGCAAACCAAGGGCTAGGGAGTTCCTACCCTGGATGCTGCTAGATTAGGTAGCAGTGGAAGCATCACTGTCCTTGACCAGGCCCCAAGAAGCCATGACAGGAAGAAGGGGATTGCAAACTCTATTTTCCTATGTGGAAAATCAAAGCAGAGTGAGTTACTGAGGCTTACAGGGGAGAAATCTGTGAAAGAGCTCAAAATTGCCACCCCACCTCTGACCTCTTCATCCCTATTCTGAGGCAGACAGCCACTGTCTGCCTGACTATCACACAAACACACAGGGACAGAAACCACTGCTCTCGTTCAGTGTTGCCAATTGGTTTGATACAACACTTCATTTATTTTCAGAAACTGAATTTCCTAGGAAGAAATTAGCTATTGAATAGAGAGGAAATATGTTCCCCCCAATACCTTCTGGAATCTGGAGAACACTTTCTTTTTTAGTTCCCTTTTGTTTTTTAATTACTCTGTCATTGTAGCTCCTTGAAGACTTATTGGTAAATGTTCAAAAATCAAGAACTGATCCTTAGACCAGACTCAAGTATCTTGTTTGTGCAAGACTGTGAATTACATTGGCCAAATTCCCTCTTTCTGAGATACTTCAGCTGGCTTAGTGAGAGTTACTCACACTTCATGGCAACATGAATGAGAGGAGATTCAGGTTCAATGCTTCATTTTCCATCCCCATCAGAAGTTAACTACCAGCTTTATTCCCTGATCCTGCTGAAAGAGCTGATGATGGTGGGACACAAACAAAGATGCCTTGACATGCAGAGAGTTGGGTATGTTGTTGCTAAACAAACTTGCCTGTGTTAACTTCAGCCTCGTTAAAAATACAAGACAAACATTCATCCTGGGATCACAGACAGGCAATTGGTAATAAAGGATGTATTCTAAGCATCAAAAAACACACAAAACAGTCCAAAACAAACAGGAAAATAACCCACTGTAAATCCATGGTAAGTAAACGCTCAAAATTATAAACCCTAACAAAGAAAACATCTTTTCTATGTCCTGTCCAGCATGTCTTGAATCTTGGATAAAAAGATTTAACATTCTTTTCACTCTATCCGCTTTTAATAAGAAAATCCAGGTGCAGATGTGGGCTTGATTCCAGTGCCAAGATCCCTGCTCTCTTCAATAAAGAGTTTAATGCAATTTAATCTAGAGAAGCAAAGAGCCCTAAGATACCAGCAGTAGGGATTCCAAATCCTGATTAATTTTCTGTTGGTCAACTGTCACAGAGATTCCCTCAGTTTAAAAAATATTCAATCTAATGAACTGTGGATAAATCAGTTGCAACTCTTGGTGAAATAATTAATATTTATACAAGAAAATAGAATATAAGCAACCAAAATTATGCTGTTGTCCCCTCCTTCCCCTCACTTCATCCCTGGCCATGAGATTTTTCTATCATTAGTAAAGGGATAACCATAGATGTATGGAAACACCACTGGCTGAGTCTGTCTCATCATACTTTAGGAACAGAAAGCAGAAGCAGTTGTTCTTACCCTACCAGCAAATCCACAGGGAGACATGACACAGGGACCTTTCCACCACAGGAGGAGAAACAGTTTTGGGTGGCCTATGAAAATGAGCAGTTTATCTGCATTTCATAGAAACGCAGAATGGCCTGGGTTGGAAGGGACCTTACAGATCATCGTTTCAACCCCCCTGCCATTGGCAGGGACACCTGCCGCTAGACCAGGTTGCTCAGAGTTCCACCCAGCCTGGTCTTGAACACTTCCTGGGCTGAGCTAGTGACATTATTTGACAGGAAGCAAGAGCAAGCCATGCTGCCCTTGGCGTGGAAGGAGTAATTGGTAGAGAAGCCATCGATCATTGCACATGCAGCTGCCCAGGGTCTACGGTAAGCAGCAGCAAAATGGCCTCGGTGGGACATGCAGTGAAGGCACCAAGAAATTCAGCAGTCCAAGATGAGGAAAAGTTAACTGGCACATTAACCATTGTAGCTGGCAGGAGGTCTGGGGGTTTACAGGCAAATTCTATACACAGGGAGAAACAGCCTTTTGTGGGTGGCTGTGAAAGAGGCTGTCCCATCACAGTGTACACCACAGCACATGCCACAGTTGAGATGGCCACAATACATAGTGTTACCATACAATATCAGAAGACTTCAACCCATACACAGTAACACCTTACCACTGCAGAAGACTTCAGACATCAGCCCAGACAGAGATCCATCAGGTCACTTAGAAGACTGCAAGCATCTACCCTTCTTGTTCTTTAGCCCAGCTTTTATCCCCTCATGTTCATGCACTGCACCTGTGTGCCTCTGTTCCCTTTGTGGTTGGTCAGTGCCCCTGGGCACTCCATGGCTCATTGCTGTCAGTGCTGCTCACCTGCTGCTCACAGCTGCACCCACTGGGGATGAGGCTGGGCCAGCCCCATCCCAGTCACCACAAACTGTGTGCCTACACTGTCCCAAAGTGATGAACATATCTGTAGTCCCTACTGCTCATGTCTCTCACCCATTTGGAGCCAGCAGCAGATGCCTGCCTTGATGAGACTCAAAGCAGGGTCCCAGGGCAGGCAGGGGCTGGCCACATGCTCAGCACACTCAGAGCAGTTCGAGTGTCCTGGACCCACCTACGGTGATATCAACATTTTCAGAAGCCCTTTGTTTGTAGGAGCACAGACCACACACTGATTGCATTTCGTCCTGGACTAGGGTGAAATTCTGATTGAGAAAAGCACTGACAGGAACTCAGATAATGTATCACAAATTCAATATATTCAATACAAATGAACAAACACCAGAATTTCTGACCTCTAGCCACCATATCACTTTTGTAATATGATGACACCATATCAAGCTATTTCCTCCTGGTTCAAGAGCCAAATGCTATTTGCTGAAAACCAGTTCAGTTTGTCCAAACTTAATAAAATATCTTCTGCAACAAAGCATAAGGATTTTCTTCTGAAAGAAATTAATAAACATTTGACAACTTAAACAAACTGAACCCTGCTGAAACCCTTTGAGGCTCAAACATATTGCTTTTTTTTTCTTCCCTCCAAATCACAGATTTTAATAAATGGCAGTAGACCATGTTATACAAGGCATTGTTATTAAGTAGATCTGGGAAAATACTAAAAGTCCACTGTCTGCCTGCTCACTAAAACTGTTCCATTGCATTGATGGGTTCCACCGATATCATTTTGCCTCCCATTTAAAGCTGCCTGAGACAAAAGGAGTTCCAGTGAAGGCACAAGCACTGATAGTGATGATATGGTATCCAAGCCATGAGCAAAGCAAGAGCAAGAGAATTTATGCACAGGATGCCTCCAGAGCTGGAAAAAACAGCTGAGACAGTGGTGGTCCCATGGCCCATGGCTGCAGCCATTCTCTGCCGTGGGAGTTGGATCTTCAGATGATCTTTATTTGAAAATGTTCAGCTCTTGAATTTGCTCCATCCTCTGCTCTCTACCTTCCTCAGAAGGCTGAAGAGAAAGTTTTTGCAAAGATCAAGAGATTACCAATAGTGTCATAATTAATTTGGCAATAATATTAAAACTGTTGCAATGTGGTTTTCAAAGAAGTTTTTAATAACAGTTTTCTATGCGAAAACAGAGCAAGTAGCCAAGCAAAAGGCAATTATTATACAAGATGATTTCCACTACTGCAGCAAAGAAGCTTAGCATGAGAGATCATCTTCTCCTTATTTATGTACAGTAAATGACACAGTCAAAAATAATAATGATTAAAAATCAAAAAGTCAATTAGGTAACTGATTTCAAGAATGATGCTGGGCTGTCAGGGCTTTTTTAAAATAATGCAGTCTTTCACAAAGATGAATTTTACCCCAGCCACATGTAAATGCTGAGCTGTTTTTTAATGACCACAGTAGTGGGGCAGCCCCTGAGTGAGGTGACACCTGAGTGCAGTTGGGCTACCCAGGAGTTACTGTAATCACTTAGAAAAGTGCCTTTGAAACCCCCTTTTCCTAAAAAGAATGGTACCTCTACAAACCGTGAACTTTATTTCTCTGTCAAAGGGAAGAATTATTCTGTTGGTGACAGAAATAAATGTTTTCAGATTACTGAAACAATTATACACAAGGAGAAAATAATTCATTTTGAGATTTTACTTAAGAGACAAAACCCATTAAAGTATGGTCTTTTTCCCACTGATGTCTGCAGCCCTCTGCCAGAGCGTTCAATGTCAGCAGGACTGTGCCTCTCTTTCTTGTAAGGGAAGACTCACTCTGTGATGATTACAAATGGAAAGACTGAATAACACATGCTGCTGAGAAAGTCCCGTGACTGGAAAAATTCCTCCCCTCCCCTGCTGCTGCTTTCCCTATCATCATCGGGGCTGTCTGATGCCGCAGCGGCGCTCGCAGGGCGCCCAGTGCCGCGGGGCCAGCGCTGTAACTGGGAGGAGAAGAGCAGGTTAACTCAGACACATCAGAATGGAGGGCTAAAGGCAGCAAGAGACAAACCCTTGTGGTGATGGAGTTATCACAGCTTGGCTCTTTCCCGGTTGTAATTTCCTGCAGACATACAACAACAGTGGGAAAAATCAACTTGTACTGTTCCAGTTAAAACCACTGGCATGGTCTTTATGCCTTTCAAGATGAAAAAGTGAACCTCAGAGTATCAGTATCTGAATCCAGGAATGCATTTTCCTCCTAATTGCACAAGATCTCCAGAGCTGCAATTACTCCTGAGAGTGTCTGTGTTTTCTTGGTCCCACCTAAGGATTCAGCAGCATTCACAGCACATTGAGCACCTCACCAGGTTCTGTCTGGGCTTGGTGACAGCAGCTCCCCAGATGCTGGGGGGAGCTGGGACAGGCTCTCAAAGGAGTCGTGAATCTCTTTTAAGCCAACTTCCTTCTCTACAGAGTTTTTAAATAATCACTGTTCTAAACATGATATTTCACCAAGAGTTCTTTGTAGCAATCTAGTGCTCTAAGACATATCACCAGATGAGAATTATCAGCAAAATGCACTAAAGTGCAAGAACCAGCCCACTAAGTTGCTTTGAGAGCTGACAGGGAAGGAAAGTGAAGATGCAGATGAGTGACTTACTTGTCTGGCTCTCAGGGTCCAGAGGTTAAACCACAAGAAATCAGGTGCTAGGGGAATAAAAGAATGCAGTGAAAATTCCACTGCCTTGACATGTGGGAGAGGATGAGTGAAATGTTTCCTTTCATCTTGATGTCACTTTTCTGGGCAACCAATGTCTATATCTTTAGAAAGAGAAGAGTCACAAGAGATAAGATACTGTTTTTTCGCCGGAGGAAACAAGTCTAACCCACAACAGAAATCTTTCTCTGTGCTTTCACCATAGTGACAAAGTGAGTCCTCTCTTTTCATTAACAATATTGTACCTGTCAAGCAAAAGTCAAGCCAACAACTAAGAGCTTCTTGAAACATAAGATCTTGGCATGCGAGGTCTTTGCTTTCAGTTAATGGAAACAGGCCATCATGAAAAAGCTTGACTATATCCTCCTGGTGTCCCTCACCTCAGAAACTGCTGAAAGACACCAATCTGTGTGAGTGGGAATTCTGTATGGCAGCCTTGGTCCCTGTGGTCTTGCACGATAGAAGACAGGGCATTCTTGCAAATTTATTTGCAACATTTTACCTGCTCCCTATAAATTTACTTTGGTTCATTCATGCTTACCCACTAGCAGCTAAAATTTATCACCAAGGCTTATGTAAAGGTTTGATGTAAAAAACTAAAGGTATGCATGAAAAAGGGGTAAAAATATATTTTCCCATTGCTACAGATATTCCATTCCAGTGCTTCCTAACAAGAGCCACTTTCTGGCTTATCAAAATGGGATAGAAATGGTTTCATCAGTGTGCTACTGCTCCCTCAGTCACACTCTGACCTTGGGCAGGTAATTTATCTGCTCTGTGCATCAGTTTCTCCTTCTACAGAAAGGAGGAATTGAATTTTACCTTATAGGGGCATGCTGTGAAGCTACAGAGTTTTAAGGGTGACAGAAGCAGACCTAATAAAAGGAGAAGATACAAGACCCTGAGACAGATCCAGCTCTTGGGTTCATTTCCCAGGACTTTGCCCTTACAGTGCAAGGCCAAAAGAATTTATTAAAAAAAAAAACAATGGACAAGTCTTCATGAAAGTTAAACATGATATTAGCTGCCTCTCAAAGTCAAAACATTAAATTTGAAACTTCTAAATTACAAGAGATTTCAGATCAAAGTGCTACACAGTAGCTCAAATGGAACAGAAATAAAAATGCATTTATATCCAACTGCCGTCCTGCCAGCCACTCCTGTGCAGGCTGGGCTCAGCTTCCAGTCAGTAGCTGCAGTGAACACAATGATTTTCTAAGCTGCAACAAACTCTGCTCAGGAGCCTCCCAGCAGCTGAGAAGGTCCCTGTGCTGTCACTCCCACGCTGCAGTTGCCATCCCAGCAGAGCTGCAGTCCCTGCCCCGTTGTGGCATGGCCAGAGCACTCACACCCAGCAGGGATAACAGCTGGGGACTGCCAGCACGCAAAAACCCAACTGCCCTGCTCTGCCAGCCTGCTCTGTCTGCTCACTGATGGACAAGGCAGGTCAATGCACTCCCCACAGCAAAGGAGAGAGCCAGGAAATCTGAACTGGGTTCAATCTGGAGAAACCCTGCTCATGGCAGTCCCTGATTCAGGTCCCTACCTCCATCAGGAGCACATGCATATGTCCACTCTCCCACTCTGCAGCAGAGAAACAAAATGACTCTGGGACATCTGTCAAATCCCTGCCCTCCTCACTGGTTTTCTGGAGGATTTTTGTTTCTAGATTTTATTTTTTGTGTGTTTGGGGGTTTTGTGTTTTGTTATGTCATTGGTTAAAGTCTAAAATTATTAAATAACTTCTTTATTTTCTCTCTAAACACCAAGTCTAGTTCTCAAAACTGCATTTTAGAAGGCAAGAAGCCCTCAAGATAGGTCCTGCAGGAGTGGGACATGTTGTCTGACGAGGACAAAGGGCAGCCAAGGGGGCTGTGGCTGTGGCCCAGAGCTGCCAGTGGCACTGCACAGCTTTCCTGCCGCCCTTCCTGCAGGGAAGGCTCCTGCAGGGCTCTCCAGCAGCACTGCTGGGGTGTGCAGAGCCACAAATCCCAGCTGTTTGCTGCTCCTCTTGCCATCCCTCTCCACTCAGCTCTCCAGGTGACCAAGTGGACCCTCTGAAACACCTTGTCCCAAAACATTCACTTATGGCAGTTTCTCAAGCAGCATTGCTTGTGAGGTATTATTTCTGTTAATTAGACCTTTTGGCTACTTGATATGGCAGAAAGTTCATCTTTTTCTACTCTTTTTTTTTCCTGCTTTTGAGTTGTTGTATTTATTCAAGATGAAAGCCAGATGTTAAATTAATAAGGGAACTGCCTTTCCTAAAGGGAAACATTCATCAGGGCAGAAGCAGATGTTGTAGCTTTGCTGTGAATTATTTAAATTCCTCCTTTTTTTTTCTTCTGAACAGGAAATCCAAGAAGATGTATTTGAAAGCAATACTATTGTGACTGCACAATAAAAGCCATTTACCCTAATCCCTTTAAAAACTGGTAATAGGGATTTAAAAGTACTGAAGTTTAAAAATGTTTAAATTTGAAGGAAAGACAAATATAAACCCAAAATACTGGGGAAAGGAAAGGAATGTTTGGATAATTTATACAGCAAATACTTTACAAATCCAACAACAGATAATTACTATCAAACCAGCTGGATTTTCTTATACCCAGTGGCAATTATTTTTCCTTCAGAGGCTCTTCTCCCAAAACCAGGGTTTTAGCAGAAATGGACCTAAATGGCATTTTGCTTTATGCTGAAAAAAAGATACATTCTACAGAACATCTCCTGTGATATTGTGCTGGATGGGTACACTGTGATTATTTTCATAGGGAGGGTGGGATGGGAGGACTGGGGAACAAATCATTTGTGCAAAGATAACCTTCCCCATGGTACTGCCCAGGTGGTTCTTCGGCTGTTTCTGACTCCCGGCTTTGGCACTTGAGGAGCTGTGCTGGCTGTGACTCCTGGCCCAGTGCCAGAGGTGGGAAATGCTCAGTCAGTGCCTTTTCTTTCCTCTCCTCCTCGAATTTCTTTTCACAGTGGCTGGAATGACAGCCATAGGAAGAAGAGTGGAGAAGGAAAATGCAGTGTTTTCTCCATATTTAAAATTTAACAGCAAATAAATAATACTTTTCATGGAAAAAAATATAGACTTCACAACTGACTGATGGCCACAGTATTTCCCTGTGACTGGGACAAGAGCAGCCTCAGGCATTGCCCCACCCCCTGACCCTGCTGTTGTGGGTATGTTGCTCACACTTGTGATCTGAGTCCTTTCTAGTGCCAAACATGAAATCTAATGGCTTAGAAATCTAACTTTAGCAGCATAACTTTTTAAACGAAGACCCAAGCTTCTCATGCATCCAAATGAACACTTTGAAAGCATCCCTCCCATGTATTAGCTATAATCTTTAATATTTAAATAAACTATATATATATATATATATATATATATCTCAGAGATTTCTAATACCATATATTCATAAAAATAATTATCATCCTGAAACCTCATTTACTGAGTCTTGGAAAACTTTTTGAAGTTGTAGTGAAATTATCTATTGTATAAAATGTTGTATCTTTATTATTAAGTATTTCCATTATGCCATTTCTGGAATATTTTTAGAATTAATATAATCTGTTGTAATAAAAAGAAGAGTACTGGCATAGCTATTTGACAGAATGTGTTCCAGCTGAATGAGCTAATTAGCTTTTAATAATGAGATCCAGCCCATGGACTTACAAAGCAAGCTACTGGAGCCTAATGATTTCAAAAGCTATCACATTTACAAGTTAATGTACTATAAATTATTCATGAGCATCTTATAAATAAGTGCAATAAGTTATTTGCAGGGCTAGTGTTGCCTTTAAACGAGGTTCTTCTGAAAAGTGCCTTTAGAAACAGAGCTTTTTTGTCACCCCATATCCACCCTGGTTTTTGGTACTTTCACATGAAGTTGCAGAAGTTTGGATGTTGATGGTCATTCACCAGCTCAGATTTCCTTCAGCCCACATCTCTGCTAAGCCCTGACAGTCCCCATGGTTTAGGAGTGAGCACAGCCATCAGAGGCACTGGGGCAGTATCCAACTTTTCTGTTTCCCTCTCTTAATGGCAGATAGTTACCATGGCTCCCTCCATACAGAAACCAATTCCAGGGAAACTTCCCAATGCTGAAGCCAGGAGAGCTGCACAGAGGCACCAGCAACACTCTTCTTCTTTGTCACACAGCCCTTTCTTTCATGGACAGGTTTTGACTCATCCAGCAGATTGAGATACCTTCCCCTGGGTGCCAAGCACCTGTGAAAAGTCAGTAAATGTTACAAATTGAAGAAATTATTTCCAACCCAGGCTTTGTCACTCTCACCCTGAAAAAAAGGCAGAGTTTCAGTAGCAGAAGGTGAATCAAGTTTACAAAATATTTTAAAACATAGGTCAGGAGTGGTTCAGGGGATAGTCTACAGGTATTTAAGAGTTTTGAGCCTAAAGGAGGAATGCTAATTTAGAGGGAAGTATCTCTAGGGGTCTGGGGACTAAGGGCAAGAGGAGGGAAGGGTTGGCTTGGTTTTAAGGTATTTAGGTATTTAATCTTTTGCCATGCCCCTATTGCCTTTCTTGGCCTGGCTTAATGAATTCCAATTGGCAACTGAAACAGGGCTTCAGCTGCAGCTGTTCAGGTCAGGGCTTCAGTATGTATCACCTGGGGATGCTTTTCTTTGGGGTTTAGAATAGTAAAACTGGCTCATCAAGAAATTGCTTTGATTTGTGAGAATATTCGAAAGTCAAATCTTCTAGTGCACAATCATCTCTGTCAAACGTTACTTTTTATGCAAAAAGAATTCCTCTTCTAGGAGAGATATTTTATTTATTTCATATACAGGTCATAAATCTACAAGTTCTAATCCTAGTTTAAGAGCAACAAACACACAGTAAGATTAAGGCAGGAATGCTTCTCCTGTTTAATTGCCTGAGTTATAGCTTGGCAAAATTCTCTATGATTTGTTTGTTTTCTAATGGATGGTACTCTAGGCATTTTCTCCATTTTGTTATTTTGCTTACCACTGGGGGATCTTGGATGACTCAGAAACATCAATTCCTATAGAACTTCAGACTCGCAGAACAATCCCTGCCATTCCAGTCAGCTGTCATCATCTGGGATTGTTATGGGTTTGCTTTTACTGAGTTTTTGAGCCACAAAAAAAATCTCTTCAGGCCTCAGAAGGAGCTATGTGGTCCTCCTGATACCAGTTTTAGCTAATCAAATAAGAAGTATTTCTAAAGAACAGAGGAAACAGTTTCTTTCACAATTGCTCGTTGAAAGCCAGAGGATCGTATTTTCTCTCGAAAAGCAACTTGGCAATGTTTATGTATCTTACCAGGAAATAGGATGAGGGAAGACACTTGAACTGTGTTCCTCTTACTCACTGGTTACACAGAGAAGATGTTCAGTACAAATTTGTAGGAGCAGAGGTTCATTAGATGTGTCAAACTGGAAAACCACAACTGCATCATTATCAAAGTTCGTTTGCACAACCAGACGAGAGAAGCTTGACCCAGAGGATTTCAAAAAAAGTGTTTTATTTGCCTTCGGGGTCTACTCAGGAACATGGAGTCACTCCTCAAGAGATGCTAACTATTACCACCAGGCTCTCCAGCTCCTATATCCCTTCAAGCTGCATTTTAGCCCTGCTTTCTCCATCAGGAGTATGTAGCAACCATAACAAACTGTGACAGAAAGGCAGACATGCAGGCACAAATATCCACATATGCATGACTTGCCCCTCCCTGTGGATGGATGGAATGTAGGAGCATAGAGATAGTGATGAAGGTAATCTCACCCATAAGGGGACACAGCTGTGCTAGTNCAACACACAAAATGTTGTAGGAGTCCAAAATATCTCCCCACAGGGAAAGGAAATAAGAGCAAACATCAGCCCACTATTATTTAAGGAAATTATACTGTTTTTAAAAGGGAATAAAACAGCACATGAATCTGTGAGATGATGTCTTCCACTTCTGTATCTTCCCTCAGCTCTCCTCAAAGTTCATTCTTGAAGTTCAATCCCAGTTTTTCAGCAATAGCAAACAAAGCTGATGGGTCAGATGCTCTGCAGAGACTAAGAGGGATGACAGCACTTGAAATAGGTCTCTATATTTATGTAACAGGTATGAAAACATATTCAAAGCATACTCCTCAAAAAAACCATTATGGATATTCAGTACTTCATGAAACTTCATGAAATCTACTGTTAGCTGGGATTTTAGAGGGCACCCCCATGAAACTCTGGTTCAAAAAACAGGTTGGTGTGATTCACTTGCAGGTTAGAGAAATCCTATCTACGCAAGCTATGACAAGGTCCTTGAGGAAGGTACAAGGAGCATTGTCAGTATTTGGGCATGCCTATCAAAGTAGTTTCCATAAGCATCCCACATTGAAAAAAAAAAAAAAAAGAGAAAAGGAAGGAGTTTTCATCAATCAATTACTTAATTTGCAAAATGTTAAAAAAAAAAATGCACATGTTTGCAGACATTTCCGAGCTGAGTTTTTTCTCCTCCTTTAATTAGTAATTTATTAAACCTTTTAAAACTATCAGGGTTTGCCAAGCAGTACTATCAGGCTGCATCCTTCAATGAGTCCATGAGTCTTCAGTCGAGTGAAGAACAAATGAGCAGTTGTCAACAAGACTTTCAGCTAACAGGAACCAGGTGGGGTTTGACACAGTGTTTTCAAGTTGTGCGTCATCATGTTGCATTCTTGAGCCTGGTGTGACTTCCTGGGAGCAGTGCCAAGGTCAGGCAAATCATTATTTACAACTAATGACTGACATCTTGAATATCACATACACTTAAATTTCCCTTGTCCTTGTTTCTTTTGAACTGTCTTCTGTCTTCTTTTGATTCTGACTGCAGGCTCTTTGGAATAAGGATTTCCAACAATTTGCAGTGTTTGGAAAAGGCTGGAGTCTCCAGAGATCAGCCACCGAAGCTGCACTCGTCAGGAGACAAGTGCTGGCTTCACAGGCACGTGGAACAGTGTGTTCCTCTTCCCAGGGAGTGGTTTGCTGTCCTGAGCTGTCACCCAGGATAAGGTCACAGAGTGAATGAGGGACTCCTCACCCTGCAGCCCAAATGTGAGGGATTCATTCCCAGAGCACAACTCAGCTCCCACCTGCCTTTCTGCTGTTCCCCTGCTGTTGTGTTTCTGCCCAAATTCAACTCTCAGCCATTTGGGCAGTTCCTGGTGCCTTCTCCTCACTACAGACAAAGTCCTGCCATGCAGAGCCCAAGCCCTCCTTCCAGCTCCTCTCCAAACCTCCCTTAGCTGCTTCAGCCTCCACTGCAACCAGCATGGTCCCCTCAGGCACACAGAGCCAGGACCTGAGCACAGTCTCCATCTCCCTTCTCCAGCATCAGGGCATGGCTGCATTTTGCAGATTCTTTCTGCATGATATCTGTAAAATGCAATTTTCTTACAAATTGAGCCATTAAAAATTCGCCAGCACCACATCTCCCATCTGATACAATCTCACCTCAAAAACTCAACCTTGTAGCTCATCCCCTTTCAGAGACCCTCAGTGGATCTCTGCATGACACATCCTTGCCACCAGCAAACCCAAACCCACTGCCTCATCACTCACTGATTCCCAGCTCCAGGCAGACATTTTGCAGCTTCACAGGCAGAAACCTCTGTAATTTTTCCCCTTCACCTCCTTTGTTGATTTAACATCTTATAACAGATAATTTTAAGAGCCTTTTGGACTGAAAGGCTTCCCAGGTGCCTGCACCATTATCCATTCCCTGTGTTTACCCTGAGCATCCAAAACCATCAACAGGCAAATTAGACTCTTAATTACTGCAACAGGAAAATGAGCTTTACTATTAAAATCACAATGCTCTCTTGCTGGTCATAAAATTTAAGAAACATGCCAAACTAAGAAAAGCTCCAAGTGGACACAGAATCATAGAATTATTTGGGTTGGAAGGCACCTTAAAAATCATCTAGTTCTAACCCCCCTGCCATGGGCAAGGACACATTTCACCAGACCAGATTGCTCAGAGCTCCCTCCAACCTGGCCTTGAACACTTCCCAACATGCTTTGGTATAATTTCCCTAATGTATCTGGTCAAAGATGGACTGTTGATACATGTTTTCCTTATAAAAAGCACCTCTTACAAAATTTCTCCTTATCCTTCTTCCTTAAAGTCTCCAACAGTTTGCCATTTTGTAATTATTTTGTTATCTCCTGCATTTGTAGTTCATCAAATATCTCATTAGTTGCTTATCCACCAGGAATTGGAGATAATTATCGCTCTGCTGCTTTGAATTTATACTTTGATATGATAATTTGCTGTCTGGATTTTATCAATAAGAGCCAGAAGAAGCAGCCTGAACACCCTGGCTGTAATTTGATGAAGGATTTGTGGCCCTACTTGGCAGTTCTTTAACCATCGATCTTCCTCTGCAGGGACTTCGCCTAATGCCCCCGTCTGCCACGCAATGAATTAGGTTGTGGTGCAGGGGGAGCAGTGATTATTCCAATATATTATTTCCAAGTCAGAGTGTCTAAGCAGTGTTTACAGCCTGTATGGGAAGGGATGGTTATAAAGGACTTGTTTACAGCCCTGAATGCACACTTCTCCTGGAATTTATTAAGTAGGTAAATAGCCCAAGTGGTAGTCAGAGCTTGTGTTTTGTGTCCACTTGTAATTCAGTTGTAACTCCATTAAAAAGATTGTCAGTGACCTTTGCTAGTTCATTGTGTATATTTGAGAGAAGAAAAGGGAACTTGTTCTTCACTACCATTTATTCAGTTATTTATTTAATAAAAAGCTAATGCCAGACAGGCCTCCCTGCTAGCACTAGAACTACATCTGAGCAGAGGAGTTTGCTGCTTGCCCAGTCTTGGAGAAGACAGCCATTTATTTTCACAGAAAACATAAGCAAAACTCAGCCATTCATCTGAACAAATGTTCACCCCCGGGTGATGGTCCCTGCAGGGACCCTAGAGCTCATTTTGGTTTAGGAACAAAGGCAGTGTGGGATGTCCCTCTGCACAGCTCATCTGTGCCAGCCGTGGCCTTGGGCACAACGTCCCAGTGACCCGGCAGCGCTGCCAGAGACACCATGCCCCAGCCAGCACTGCAGTCACAGGGGGAGGGCCCTGGGCTCAGTGCAAGCCTAGACTAAAATAATTAAAGTCCCTTGTCAGCTGCATGGACAGAATGTCACTGTCACCAAAGCCAAATTCCCATAGTTTTACAGCTCCCAAAACAGGCTGCCAGCCTGCACCTGAGGCAACGTTTCTACGACCCTTCACCAGCACTGACTAAATAAATTCAGAAGGAAGATGATGACAAACACAAAAATTGGAAGCAACCATAAAATTCTGCCCATTTGTGTTTTTCAAGACAATTTGTGTTTGTAAAAGCTCCCAATTCTTGGACTCCTTGGCTCAGCAGCTGCTTGCCTGGTTGCATAGCAACTTTTTCTCTGCTTCTGCTTGCCAGAATCAAAGAGCCACATGTTGCATAAAATAATTAGAGTATTTCTTGGCTCAGAGGGACTGAAGTTCAAGCAAGCTGGCTGGCACCTTGCTGCCTGCACTGCTCTCTGACTCCAAACTCCCACCTTGACAATAAGTGATATTCATAGGACTGAAATCACAGACCTATCATTTGCTTTTTTTTTTTTTTAAGGGCACAGTATGGTCCTTCCTGTCACTGGCCATCTCCTGCTCTGTAAATAAGGATGAAAGGGGTCTCTGTACAAGGAGAAGATTATCCAGCATCCTTGTAAGAAAACCTGGGTTTAGTACCATCTGGATTAGAAGACCCAACGCTCTCTTGGTCTTCCCCAGTGAGATGTATGATGGCTATTTAATATTTCATAAAGATGTCACCTGACTGTGACAGCATCTCTGGGTGCCAGTCATGAAAGTGATGGCAGGCATCTCTGGACACTCAGTCAGAGCCATGAAACACACACAGCCCTGGCATGGCCACAGGCCATGCCAGCCCATTGAAATATTATTGACAAAACCTTTGTTTACTGGGTTGGCTTCAGGACAAGCACGAGGCTGAAGCATGGTGAGCTCTCAGGGTGCTTTACCAGCTCTTTGCAGGACTGTGCTCTGGGAGGTTGCTGAGGGGACAGTGTTTTGGTGGCATTTCATGTATTTCTGTGTACCTGTGCATTTCCTTTAGGGCTGTACCCCAACAGAAAACACGGCCTTTCTGAAACAGAGACCCAAGCTGTGCCCCACATCACTGCTCTGTTTTATGCTTTGTCCATAAAATCAGTAAGGTAGGCAATTACCCCAAATTCTTTCCAGCTGCCACAAGCATAACCATCTTTAGGAGCAGACCAACTTTCAACAGGAAAAAAAAAAATCACTCTAAAAAGAGACATTTTACAGGATTTTTAGGGCAAAAACCTGCCCAATCTTAAGATGACAAATTACTGCATTTGATGGAAATATGCAGATACACACACACAAAGATCCAGCCCTGCTATCCTGTATTGTTGCTGTTACTGGGAAATGGGTGTATGGATTTAACAGAGTCTTTTATTTGACCCTAAAACTACCCCACATTCTTTTTCTTTACATCTCATAACTTGCAGAGCACAATGTCGGCAGGAAAGAAATCAGTGAACAGTCTCTCCATCCCTGTGCAGCGGCTCTGGATCACGTGGGCAATCCAACATGGTCCTTGCTGTGCTTTTGGGCCAGGCCAGCCATCAGCAGTGCCAGGGTTTGCTGACAAGCAACAGAAAAAGGCTCTGCCCTGGCAAGGAACCATAAGAGCTCACAGGAGCCACAGGCAATGTCCAGCCCTCTGGGGGGTCGGCTGGCAAACACGGCCCCCTGAGCTGTGCACACGAGCAGCACACAAAACATCAGTGGCTCAGCCAAAGTGCCCAGCAAGCAGCTTCTGAGCATCCTACCACTCCCTTACAGCTGAGACAGAATTGTCTTCTTTGTTCCTCTTTCCAAAACCCCACACTCCTCAGTTCTTCTCTGTGAGACCAAAGTGGTGGCTCAGATATAAACCATGGGAGGAGAATCAGCCCTATCTTGCATCTACCCATATCCTCTGGTGCTGGTCCTGCATCAGCTTCAGAGGAGTCACACTTTATCTACATCACCCTGAAGGAAAGGAGAAAATCTGACTATTTTCATTATCCATCCCTTCTCCTAGCACAGGAAAAGCAGCTTACCTTGCTGGAAATATGTTGAAATCTCAGATTTAAAAGATCTAGGAACTTCCAAAGATAAGACCAGTGGATTTGATCTGAAATGTGCAATGAAGAAAAAAAGGGAAGAAGCTCAGATCTTTCTTCTTAGTCTCTGTACAACATGAAAATACACATTTTTGAAGAAGCTGTTTGCATTAGTTTCATCCTAATTCTGATGCCTTTTCCCCTTAATCACCACAATTTCCAGTGAAAAAAGCACTTTCAATTTCCCCAATCCCATAAACATATCTTCAACCCGATAGAGATTAAATTTGAAGAGGGGTCACCTACCAGAGACAGGTCACCTACTCACCTTACTACAGGGTCAAACTTCAACGAGGAAAAGTCTCCAGCTGTGTCTGGACCTAGAACAACTGGTGTCCAAGTGAGGAGACACTCAGCTTAGAGAATCCTAAATTTTGGCTCTTTCACTGGGACAAAAACAACCACTGAGCAACTTGTTGCTCAGGTAAGCAACTCCTCTCTTCACAAGGTTCATCTAAGGAAGAAAAGGAGGTTTTATTCTGAGAAAAAGACACGGTATTTTCTGTCTTACCGTCTTCCCAGGCTCACACTAACACAGCTGCTGAGTTATGGCTGCTCAGCATCACAGCCATACTCTGGGCACGAGCTGGGGCTCTGGGCAGTGAGTGGAGCTCCACTCCTGCTGCTGCCTATTTGCAGTCTAAAATCCCGTCAGGGAGCAGCCCAGATCCACCACCCAGCTTTGCCATTCAAACACAGGCAGTGGTTAAGTGGGGAGTATCACCTTTGTGCTGCTGAGGCCACCCAGTGCCATGGGCAGCTCTGGGGGTTTGCATGTCCCTGCCTGACTCTGAGCTCCCAGGGTGTGTGGATCCATCATCAGAAATGAAGCACTGCCTAAGCAATATAATTTCCCTCCTTTTTTCTTCTTTAATGAATGCAACAATGACAGCACAGTTATGATAAAAGATCCCTCTGGCAACAGAATCATAAAATAAGAATATGATAGACCCTCTATCTGCTCTGAGCTGTATATTGGCTCTGTCTTTTTTTTTTTTTTTTTTTTAAATTAAACTCCAAAGTACATAAACTTGGGATAAAGCTTTTGGAAGTTGGTTTAGTGATCTGGAATAGGATTTGCTCCCATGAAAAGTTTGTTGCAGCTCCTCCTACTTTAAGTTGTAGAAATGGACATGAAAATAGCCATTAAAAAAACATAGATGCTGGGAATTCTTCCTACAAACCTTCCCTTGGTGACAAACATTGTTATCCTTCACGTTTTTTTACATTTAGAAAATCAAGCAGTCCAAAGTTCAAGAATGTCAAACCTAAGGCTATTTGGACAACTCATACCACTGAATGGAAGCCATTGGTTACAGACATGTTTGGTGATATCAAATGTGTTTGAACATCACCTCAGTACTTCAAGAGAAAACACCTCATTAAAATCCCTATGACAGTGGGAAATGGGGAGCCTTTTATCCTCCATGTGGAGGCAGCTTTTGGCACACTGGCAAGTACAGCTGAGCTCATGGAGCCTTTGGCTGCACCCAACTCTGAGGATGGTGTGCCCGGCTCCCGAGAACATGTCATGGAGAGGGTGCAGGTGAGCATTATCACCTTTCCATCATGCCAGGTTATGATGGAAAAGACTTTTTAAAGCAAAAGTCCTTCCAGGAGAATATAAGAACAGCTGGACCCGTGGTTTTTCTAGTCTTGGTGCTTTCTTCACCAGCTGGATCCTTTCAGACAGAAATGTCTCATCTTTGGCTTCCATCCAGCTGTGTAGAACCTCATCAAAGCCATCAGTATTACCTCAGTCCCTGAACTGGACCTGAAGAGGAAGTGAAAACCCCTCCACCCACAGGCTTCAGGAAGTTAGGATTTGCAAATAGGTCTTTTCTTTAGGACTGTGGAACAACCCCCATTTACCACGAACAAACCTGGGTACACCTGAGAAACTCATCCCAAAGGCAATACTTGAGCCCTGGTTCTAACTGATGGAAATAATGAATGTGTGATTTGCTGCTAAATCTTGCCTATGGTGCAGTAAATCTGTCCAAAATTTTGTAGTGAACTATTTGGTAATAAATTCTTTCAAGTCATAGAAACAGGACAAAGAAATGAAGATGCTGTCACTGAAATGCAAAGAAACTAATTTCCAGCAAATATTAATTTTATAAGAATATATGTGCATCGTGCATATAAAAATACATGTAAAATATATATTTATATAAAATCTCATTACAGAGTATGCCAGGCATGTAGGTTTAAATGCTACCTGATTACAAAAATGCTACACAGTGATTTGCTGCTTTTAGCAGGTCTGCTCTTAAAACCACAGTTCATAACCAATTCCACATTTTGAACTGGAATGTTTATAGCAGGTTTTTATATGGTAGTTTTCTCACTTATAAAACTATCTGTATGTTTAACATACCTATGAAAAAAAAATTCTTCCATTGCAATTGAAAATGGGTATTATTTCACTAATTGGGAAGAACTATTTATCTGAAATATATTAATTTAATTAGTTTGGCAATTGTTTGTGATTTCGCACTCTGACAGAATATGTAATTTGCATAAATAAATACTAAACCTCTGTCAACTTGGCTGACATGAGTAGTCTTCCTTTTTTAATCTTAAATTGCAGCATTTGCATTAAAATGGACAAGCTTGATAAAAACAAGCCATGAAGAGATAAAATTGCCTTGGAAAAGAAGTATGGAATTCACTTAAGCAATTTCTTTGTGTCCAAAACACTCTTTGCAGGTTCTTGTGTGACTTTGGCAGGTTGGGTTGCTGGTGTGTGCAGGAGAGTTTGACCAGGACAGAGGTACCAGAGAGAAAGATCTGGATTCTCAGCATCACAGAAGCATTGCCATGTCATACCTGCTAAGCAAACAAATAGATTTGCAGTCAAATCTAAATGAGACTTATTTGGGAGATTAAAAACCTGACAGAACAGTAGCAACAGTGCCAATACAGGCCTTAACCTTCTGTTGGGGTTTCCAGTCAATGTCAAATGGGGTATTTGGGATATGAACTCCAATGTGAGAGGGTGGAAACTTTCCATTCCTTCCTTAGCTCTGTCTTGGGTTGTGCAAAGCATTGAGAAAAAGCAAGTTTGCTGTCAGGGGGCAGGCCCCCATCTGTGAGTGAAAAAGCCTTCCCTTTCTCTGGGAGTTAACAAAGGGCATGACATCCCAGCTGGGCCACCTGGGCTTGGTGGGCAGCTGCTCAGCCAGACAGGGCACTGACCACCGGGGTCCTTAGCCCTGCACAGCCAAGTGACCCCTTCACTGCTGCTGCTCCCCCGGCAGAAGCATTTGCTATGCAGATCTATTAATTACAAATGGAAAGCATCCACATACTCAGGATAGCTGCAACATTTTCCCCAGGAATGTGGGAGATATTTGACATTACCAGCTTCAAAGAGGGGGAGAGGGAGAGAAGGAATTTAATCCTGCTTGTGTATGAGGTAACGGCAATTCCTTGCAGTCAGGAGACTGGGGCTTAATTGATATCATATGGTTAACAAATGTACTCCAAAGCCACGCTCATTTGATTGCTTTTTAATAACTAATAACTCTCAATGGGAGTCCAAAATATGTATGTATGAAAAAGAGTGCTGGAGCTGCCTCCGTTGTCTGCCAAGATTGCTGTAACTGAAGCAAATTTGTACTTTTTGCAGCCCTGAAATAGATACCAGCAGTGGCTGGACACGTACTCTCTCGGCCTGCCCCAGCCAGGAGTGTCTGGAAGAGCTGCAGAGAAGTTGGAGGACCTGTCCCTGGCGGTGGCAGTGGTTGTCCACCCTTGCTGGCATGAGTGTGGAGCCACGGCTGGGGGAAGGACTGAACCCCTCCAGGGGTCCTCCCTTGCCTGCCCAGACCAGCTCCACATGGGCACACCTGCCCATGGCTGCAGGGCACATGAAGTTGTCACCACTGGGCAATAATTCTGTCAGAAATAATTTTTCCCATGGAGTTCATTGCCTTGCTGAGTCACAGATCCCAAAACAAGGAACTGTTCTCTGTGATGGGGCAGGAGAATCATCCAGGGTTGGGCTGCTCAGTCACCTTTGGTAGCCCCACGTTACCTCCCCTGGTGCTCAGTCTCCCTACTTACTCCCCAGCCCAGCAGAGTCAGCAGGCCACCAGCAGTGTCCCTCAGTGTTCCTCAGCCCAGGAACAGCACAGAAATCAGCTGGATTCCCCTGAACAGCTGATTATAAAAAAGCTCTGCCTGAACAGCAGGGTCCAGGTGCAAGCAGATTTTTACAGAGCAGGGTATATGCAAAAAAATCTGGTCTACTGACTAGCACTAGCTGACAAAACCAGAGGCTGAGTCCTTCTTTCCTCCCTTCTCTCCCTGCACTAGCAGGGTGGCTCAAGAGGAAATAAAAAAGGATATGACACTGCTGTGTCACAGAGTGCCATGTGCCTCCAACCCTCACTTAGCTGGTGGGTGAATGGCCAGGACTGGGCCATGTAGGGCCAGGAGTCAGGATCACTGGCTGGCTCCCCAGGGCTTCTCAGCCACTGGAAGCAGATCATGAAGTGGTCACTTCTAACCCTTGGCAACTGAAATATGTGGTGAGGGTGACCTGAGTGAATCCCTCACTGGGCAGCCTGTGGGAGCAGGGCATCTGCAAAGGTGAGGCACTGCCCCAGGGGAAGCTCCCATGCTGCACATCTGACCTTCTGCTTTATGGCATTGGTGAAACTTCTCAGGGAGGGCTTCCTTGTCTGGACTTGGTTTTATTTGGAGTTTTATGATTTTGGTTTTGTTGGGGTTCAGGTTTTGTGGGGTGTTTTTTTGTTTTTGTTTTTGGGGTTTTTTTGGGGTTTTTTTGTTTGTTTGTTTGGTTGGTTTTTTTTTTTGGTTGGTTGGTTTTTTTGTCCAAGAGACCAAATCTTGAAAAAAATGCTGATCCTGTGACTCTTTCATTCCACCCATGGTTAAAAACTCTTCTTGCTGTGGTTGCATCTGGGTTAGAGTCAAAAGGAATTCAGATGGCTTGTGTCTATAACCAGATGTAAATTATACTTGGGATAATTCATATGTATTTGATTTCTATTGCTTAACAAGAAGATGCAGGAAAAAACTTATTTAAAATGAGTTTGCAGACGGGTATTTATGTCCATATACTGAGAACAATTAATAAAGGACCTCTTCTGAGGTTATTAGAAAGACTACTAGGAAGACAGCAAATTATGGAAAATTAAAGATACTTGATGAAGGCCAGAAAGAGGAAAACAAAACCCAGGCTGGATAATTAATGATGAAAACAAAATTATATCCTACTTGGGAAGAAAACAAACACATTCAAAGAGTCCAGGGGTACTTCTGTGAATAGAGACTGATGACTGGAGCACTACCACTGTTCCTGTGAAGCACCAGCAATGTATCAAAATTAGTAGAAAAATCATGAGCTTTAAAACAATTCCTCAGAAAAGCACAGGTGAAATGCTAAAAATGGCTATTTTGTGTAGAAAAAGGGAAGAAAAATTACTATTTTTGTGTCCATTGCCTTGTTATTCCTCCACTATTCCTCTGTTTCCAAACCAGCAGAGGTAACAGTCACATCAGAGCACACCTGCCCACCCCACTTCCTACAGAGACACAATGGGACCAATTTATAAATGTCATTAATGGAAGCAGTGTCAGGAAATATTGTGGACTGTTACCATTACAGTGACTGGTGTCTTTGTTTTACACACGTGCACACTGATTTTACTTCATCTCTATAAAGCTGCCGTTGATTAGATTTTCATTAGGACTCACTAAATTGCACAATACATTTGAGTGAAGGTCTTTCCTTTGGCTTTTAGCCAGATCCTATCCTTGGAAAACTGAGGTGGCTCCTTGGCCAGTGCCTTGCACCAGCCATGGAGCTGCTCCATTAGAGGTCCCCATGGGCAGGTAAAGCCACCTTTAGCTCTGGTGAAAGACACCTTCACCTTCAGTACAAGGCATGCCTGGCTCCAAGTGCTGATCATAGGGCTCCAAATCAGAGCCATGGGGAGGGAGTTCCCTGCCACAGCCCTGTCCTCAGTGAGACACAGCAAGTGTACTGATGTAGCACCACCACCATCACTTCATTGTTTCCACAACAAGATGATACAAAAATTTTTGTGCCTGAGCATGCAAAGGTGCTCATAAAAAAGTCTGTTAATTTTTATGCCTCATAAATGTAAAACACTCTTTAAGTTTGCTGTGAAAACATTCCTTTTAAAATCTGAGATACGGGACATGGAACAAATAGGATTTCAGAATAAAGCCTGGTTTCTATCATCTCAAGAATTCTGTTCTTGTTAATTAATAATTCTGCTTTGCCTTTCATTGTTTTCAAATCTTTTCAAGGCATGTATTTCTGAAGATCTGCTGTTTTACTGCTTTCCTTTGATGAATATTTTATTACATAGTAATGAACATCTTGTAAGGCAATTGTACAGTTTACAACTGTTACACAGTGAAACATAAAGCAAGTGGGGGAAGAAAGAGCAGAATGCTATTAAACATTTAAACTTCTAGAAAAGCTGGAGTGACATAATATTAATTTATTCTAATGCCAGGCAGCATTTTGCCATTCTGCTCCTGCCTGCCACTTCCCTGAGTGGCGAGATTTGGCTGCTAGTGTGTGGTCAGGTTGTTGATCACCCTTTTGGAAGCGTGGGCACAGGGAGCCGTGGTGGCAGCGAGGCCACAGCCACTGCCTGAGCTGGGGCACAGAGCTCTGGCACACCCCACACCTGCCTGTGCCTCTCTTGCTGGCACTGCAAACTTCTCCCTGCCTTACGATCATGGCAGCTGATACAGTACTGGATTTCATTTATGTCTGTGAGGAAGAGCTATTTGGAAACCTCGTGGTGAGTTTCTGGTCTGAGCACAAGGCCATTGCCCCTCCGTGGCTGTGCTGGGCACATCCCACAGACACCCTCCTGATGAAGAACATCACCACTGGGGGAAAGCATTTTCAACAGACATGATTTATTTACAGGCTGACAAAATGTAGGCCTTAGGGCTGAATATTAATGTAATAACCCTAACTGTAATAAACCAGCTGCTTCTCAGAAGTTCTGATCTCCCACAGCTTTCAATGTCCCTAATTTTTTCCCCCATATTCTTTACTGTTCGAAAAATCAGACTGCTCTCATTTCCCCCTACAAACAACAGCCTTGTGTCAAGCAGCCTTCGGTGTTACTGTTTTGTTTCAGGATTGATTCTTGTGTTCTGCTAAAGTCAGAGGCTTGCAAACTGTATGCGAGACTCTTTTGAATTTTTTGGGGTTTTGGAATTTTTTAAACACTCATAAGAACAGCACTACATGCAGCACCCACCTGAACAGTGTGCAGGAACCACAGATTTGTTGTCACCATTACATTACACCGCCAGGGAAGCTTCACACAGTTCAAATGCAGGAATTCTTTCTGGTGGAGGAGCACTGGCACATTTTTGTGGTGTGTGCTACATGGATGCATTTAGACCATTACTGACATTTGCATTTTATGCTATGAGTGCACATAAAGTGCTAGGAAAGGTTGTGCCCACATTGACAGAAAAGGTTCCTCTTCACTCAACTCTCTCCTTCAGCCCCAGTTCCAGGCTGTAAGGACAGTCCCAACCTTCACCATTCCTCCTCAGTTCACAAACTGAGAAATGGATGGAAAACCAAGGATTGCTCTGTACTGGGGGAAGCACCCTCCAGAGAGGAGGCTCAGACCAGTGGTCACAGTGCAGATGTCAGGCCTGAAACAACAGCACAGGTCTGCAGACTTGGCTTCACTGCTCTACTGTTCCTTATGCTTTATTTAAAAAAAAATATTTAAGCCTGTGAGAGCTGATGGACTTGAGTAGATGCCTCTCAAAACAATGATCCTTGTGCACCAAAGCTCTGTCATGCTTTCCTGTTCTCCTGTTGTCTTGGGCTGCTGATACACAGTTCAGAAGGAAATAGAGGGCCTAAACCCAATACTTGTTGTGGAAATGTCCCACAGAAGGTGAGTAGGACTGTTTCTTCCCCTCAGGAGATGACAGGAGGCAGTCGCATGAGGAATCTTTTCTCAGCCAGCCTCATGAACCAGTCTTGCCCCCAGTCATGATGTCACCAGTTTCCAGCTGCTTGAGGCCATATTTCTTCTACAGATGTTCCTTGAGCATGAGAAACTGCTGACAAACCAGAGGTTCAAAAGCTCTGGATGAATTTTGGTGTTTCTATTGGTGCAAGTCTATAGAAGCCTCGTCAGTAGTGAGGTAGAAGATCTGCCCATAACTCAAGTACCATTCTATGGGAAATATTGAGAGTTTTATTTCAACACAGATTGAGTGGTTGGCCCCTATTACAGACAGTACAGAGCAGTACTTGGAGACCTACAGGAAGGAAAAAAAAATTAGCTATGATATGCTAAGTTTTCCATTTGGGACAGACACAAGCACAAGGATACATATCCAGCTGCATAAAACTGCCAGAACAGGAAAGAACAGGGTGATTTTATCCATTATCACTGTACTAGAGTGAAGAATTTTGCATGGGGGAGTAAACAGATTTTAAACAGCTTTAAAGATTTACTACTGATTTTAAAAGAGTTGCACAGCATGTGCATAACCTATTAGCTTTGCCACATATTATCTTTGCATTCAATTGTTTGACAGGGTTCACATACGAATCGGACAAAGGAAAATGAGAATATCAGATGGCTCTAATGAGGTAGATAGGTTTAAAAAGATGTAAATACTCAGATTTCCTTGGAGCAAAAGCCACTTCCAAAGACACAACAATGCACAGAATGGAGCACTGCTCTGCCTGCTATGGTAATTCCCATCTCCTGAAGAGCCTCATACTACATTTTACTGTGTCCTCTTACACACTACATTTACAGCTGAGAAAAAATAGTACTTGCTATCCTTGAAGTGCACACAAGAATTTTTAGCTGCATACCCATATAAATGTAGAACTGCCTTGGGTTTTCTCCTGGCATTATTCTGCCTTGCCTGGCACCACTGAGCTGGTTCCAGACCAGCATTCCTGAGTCACTGGAGTGAGCTGACGGTGAGGCTCAGCACACCGAGCCTTGAAGCTGTGTGAACACAGGAATGGTTTAGGAAATTGCTATCACTATCTCAGCATTTCAAATGGCATTAATCTTGAGCCCAGCATTATTGCTATTACCTTATCTCTGGAAACATCCAAAATCCAGTGCCTTGAAGCCCTTTTTTTTTCACAGGTTTTCAGTGGGGCCCACAGGCTATCAACCTGAGCACTGAAAATCAGAGGTGGGACTAACCAAATTAAACCTTTCTCTTGACCTCCTTTGCAAGCATCCTTTGACACTTGCGTGGCCACCAGCCCATCCACAGGCAGGCAAGGCAGGCGCCAGCTCAGCATTGTTTTGCCTTTGGCTGTTGCAAATGCTGCTGGAACATGCCCGGCCACCGGGTTCACCACTCAGGGAAGCACCAAGTAAAATGAAGGTGCAAAGAGGAGAGGGGAAAGGGAAAGAAACATTTATTTTTGGACATTAAAAGAAAATATTTTAAAAATCACCAGTGTTGGATAGGAAAAATATTTGATTTGAGGTTTGCAAGTGAGCAACTTTATTTTTAAAGCTGGCATGAAGTCTGCCCTTTGTCCCACAGGATCTAATCCAACACCAGCTGAAATCATTTGCCCATGGACTTGCGCTTGGACTTTCATGTAAGTTAATACTTTACATAAAAACTTACAGCTCAAAATTCTCCAATAGAAATGTTTGCAATAACTACCTTTCTATAAAAATGAGCCTCCATATTTTTAGAAGCATTTTAAGGGTTTACTATAAAATTTTATTATATATTAAACTTAATTACCCAAATTAAATTCTCAATTATTGTACCTGTGCATGCTGTTTTATTCTTTGCTTCAGTAATGCCAGACAGTATAGTGATTAAATTGTATTTTGAAATTTTGATTGCTTTTATTCAGGTATTTCAAGCTGGGAGTGAACTAATGATAGAATCTGGTTAAGCTTTAGTATTACTGACAGCAACTACACAGGCTCTGTACTGCCAATCACGGCTGGCAACACACCCTGGGATTTTTTGGAAGAAAGACAGCAGTGATCAAACAAATGGGACTGTCTGCTAGGTCCTAATGTTGAATCAAAAGCAGATTTCCATTTTGAAGCCAAATCTTTCTCAAAACCAGGTTTTCATAGATGAAAACATTACATCACCTTGGGGGAAAAGGGAAAGGATACAATAAGAAATTTTAAGGCAAATAAGCCTTATAGTTTGCCAAGTATATGACTGCTGACAATTAATTTCATTTATGCACTTATGGAACATCTTTTACATTCTTATATCCAGCATAATAACCTCCTCCCCCCACACCCTGAGTCTCTACAGTACTAAACCATCAAAATAAGAAGTTACATTCTTATTATTTTGATTTGAAAACTGAGTTCCCTGTTACTCTAAATGTTGTAGCAAGCATATATTTTCTGGTAAGCTCACTGATGAGCTCTGCTAGCCATACAAATAATATAAACATAATTCACTGCAAAGATATGCCCCTTTCAGAGACCACTTCATTTATTCCTTGCAGTAGCTGAAAAATCCAGGCATGAAATCATGTTTTCCAGCTATGCTTTTTGTCATATTTATGGTCTCTTTGGTAAAATCAAAGGAATGCACTTCTGTGTAATGGGGCATAGTTTGAATGGGGCACAGTAACCATCACGCCATAAAATTTAGAGTTGGGTTGCCTGATTACAAAAGCATGTCCTCACTCCAGCCTTTGCACAATGCAGCTGTTTAAATCACTGGGAGTTTAAAATTGGAGTCACTTGAGAACTAAAATTGCATGTGATGGCAAAATGGAAGAAGATATTAAGTTTGGGATGCCAATTTCAGAGCAATTTCTAGAAGTCTGAGAGCTTACTGATAAAATTATGAGATGAAGAACATGCAGCAGTCATTAAACTCCCTCCCTTTTGCTTGCATCATGAGATTTCTTATCCCAACACTTTACTGTGGGACTCCTTGGATTTAGAAACAGGTACCAACAAACGAGAACATGGTAATGAGATTTTTGATGAATGGAGCCTTTAACTCCTGCTGGTTTTCTCCTGAGACATGCTCTCTGCTACTGCTCACTGGAACATTAATAAATGTTCATCTATTACTGTGTTGGACAAAACCTTGCAATCCCTACTTGGTTTAAAAATGTTCATGATGTGGCACTCCCATGTAAATTTCCAGGTACAACATGCTAGTGCAACAACCACTCTTCTTTTCCTTAAGGAGATGAGCCTGGAGAGTGCTCCAGGGAGACCTCACTGCAGTCTTCCAGTACTTGAAGGGAGCTTATAAAAAACATTGAGAAACTTTTTACACAGGCAGAGAGTGCTGGGAATGGTTTTAAACTAAAAGAGGACAGATTTAGATTTGATGTTAGGAAGAAATTCTTCTCTGGGAGGGTGGTGAGCACTGGCAGATTCCTTGGAGAGGCTGTGGATGCCCCATCCCTGGAAGTATCCAGGGCCAGGTTGGATGGGGCCCTGAGCAACCCAGTCTAGTGGAAAGTGTCCCTGCCCATGGCAGGGAATTGTAACTAGATGATATTTAAGGTCTCTTTAACCAAGTAATTTGAGTTGATGCTGAGGAAGATTTGTGCCATGGCTTAGTTTGGGCAGCGGAGCCAGCTCTGATCACACCATCTCTGGAAGGTGGATAGGAGCTGGCCCATCTCCACTGCATTTCTCCCCTCTGGGAGCATAAGACAGAAAGAGGGGGAGGTGACACCTCGCCAGACACTCTAAGTTACAATAATTGCATTGTTATAAGAAACTACAGGGGCTTTACTTTTCCCTTGTATTTTTCATACTCCTCCACAGAAGCACCCAAACCATGTGAGCTGCCAAGGATACTCAGGATGACATGTGACTCATTAAAACTCAATAAATGCAGGTTTAATAGCATGCTTTTGCTGCTTTTCCTAATTTCAAATGCTAAAAAGCCCTATATCTTTTTCCCAAGGTAATTCCCAGTTTTCCAAAAAAGAGAGAAGACCACACTTTGCCACCCAAATATTACATACTGAAAACTCAATAATTTTTTTTTTAGAAATATGTAAGAAAAATAATGTGATTATCAGAGCTAATGCTAAATCACTATCTTCTCAGGATGACATCTCAGAGGTCTACAGATCTCATGCTAAAGCATCAGTTATCTCCCATGCAGGGCAGTTTCTGTAGGGCAAAGGCCAGTGCAGAATCTGTCCTCCACTGCTTCCTGAAGCTACTCACACACTTTCCACAGGAAACACAGTTTAAGGATTACCAGACACCACTGCAAGTCTGCTCCTTCTGGTTTTCCTATACTAATAAACCCTCAGCCCTGTTGCCAGCAAAATGTCAGTAAATTCAATAGTTTCCAAAATCCTGTGTTAACTGTGGGGCATCTGCAACAGCACAAGGATGAGCAGAGCAATCTTCCTTCTTTACAACCTCAAAACTGTTTTATTTGGAAATAAGTGGAAAGCCATTGCTGAACCAGAGCATCACAGGGAAATAAGGGTACAACACTTCTTTCTTTTTAGCTGTTAAGTTATTGTAGAATTTTCTTCCACATTTGCAGCTATTGTTTTTCTTCTTTCTATTAAATCTGGGTGTATAGTATTTCAGATCATTTTGATTTTCACCTGCATGAAATTTACACACATATTGACATGACTTAATCTGCAAGAATAGAGTTAATTCTCTGTTTTACCTGATTAACTCCACTGAACTGATCACACTTGCTTCTCACTCTGGCTAAGATGTACACAGCTGCTCATCTAGAGCATACAAATTATCTCATAGCCTAGTTATGCTGCTGACACAAGGTCGTGAAAAATGTGCCAACAAAACAGAATCCCCAGCGCTCCAGCAGACAACAACGAACCTCATATTTCACTATAACTTGGCAATTAAGTTGGAAGAAATACCTCAGGAGAGGAGCCATTCTCCAGGATTTCAAGCAGAACAAACCACTGCTGCTGAATTAGCTGAGACCCACTGCAGTGTGCAGGCAGAATGTGAACCATGCTGAAATGCTCTGTTCTTAACCTTTATAACAGCATAAATTAGGATTCCTGTAAGTAAGGCACAGGGAATGCTGAGATCTGCTGCACAGAACTGTGTTCAGCACAGCTCAGCATCACCTCCTCCTGCAAGCAGCTGCAGGGCCACCGGCCTGGAGGCACCCCGGCCTGTGGCCTGGCTGGGCTGTGGGGACACCAAACAGCCAGGGGTGACAGGGCTGGCCTGTGGGAGCACCCCACAACCAGAGGTGACAGGGCTGGCCTGTGGGGCACCCCAAAGCCAGGAGTGACAGGGCTGGCCTGTGGGGACACCAAACAGCCAGGAGTGACAGGGCTGGCCTGTGGGGACACCCCACAGCCAGGTGTGACAGGGCTGGCCTGTGGGGACACCCCATAGCCAGGGGTGACAGGGCTGTCCTGGGGGAGCACCCCACAGCCAGGTGTGACAGGGCTGGCCTGTGGGGACACCCCACAGCCAGGTGTGACAGGGCTGTCCTATGGGAGCACCCCACAGCCAGGTGTGACAGGGCTGGCCTGTGGGGACACCCCAGAGCCAGCGGTGACAGGGCTGGCCTGGCCTCACGATGTTCCCTTGTGCCCACTCCTGGCTGGTGCCCCAGACACAGGTGAGCCCACTGGGACCATCACTCTGACACCAGGACATCAATGACCTGAGGCAGGAAAGAGGTGGATGCAGCCCAGCAGAGACCTGTAACGAGTCAATTATCAAACACTGGGTAATTACTGGCAGTTAAACTTCTGCAGAGTGCAAGGAGGAGCCTTTCCCTCTCTGCTCAGCACAGCCCAGTGCATTACCATTCACACACTTCCACAGCACTGGTAAGGAACAATGGATTTTTCTGACAGGCCACACAAATGTAATCAGAGCACGCTACCTGCAGAAGACACTGCAATGGCCCAGGGACAGAGCAGGGCTCATTGGAAGTGACAGCCACCTCCTCACAGGGACACCAGGGACAAGCAGAGCAGGACAGCCAGGCTGGGGCAGAGCAGTGGGTGCACGGATCCTGCAGCTCCTCTCACACAGACCCGCCTCCAGCTCATCCAAGGGCATTCCTTTGCTACCAACTGCGAGGACTGTTAGAAACAGGGAAGCGAGGCACAAATGCTGCTATTCTGTGTGGCCAGAGCTGACTCAAAAAGACACAAAGAAACTTACCTGGAAACCCCAGAGAAAATCAGGTCCCAGCCCATTTAGGAGAGCCCAGACAGATGTGAAGCATAGTCTATTAGTCAAGCACAGTTTCAGATTTCACCTGTTCCTGCACTGGAAGAGGTCTGAGATATTTTATGGACACAAAAATATCTTGCAGTTGACTATCATCATTTAACCTCATTTTTTCTTTCTAGAAGAGTTTCCTTTGAAGTTTCTCAGTGTATTTCATTATTGTCTTGGGATCTGGAAAAGCTGTTGTTACTTGAAACCAAAAGATCTGGAATCCATTAAAGATGAGACTGAGCCAGGGAGCACTGCCATGGTACTGAGCACTCAACCACAACAATTTAACCCAACTGTGCAAGAAAACCTTGATTAATTATATCCTCAATAATTATGTCTAAAACTGTTTCTGCTCTCTAAATGAGAGGTAAGTAAATTGAAATAATGAGTTTGAAATGGGAATAACATGCTTTTTCACATTCACATGACCTATATAAACTATATAAAATTACAATTCACGAAGAATGAAATCCACTCCTGTCCATCATTCTCAGAAAATCTATACTGCCTGCAGGAAAACATACCAGCCACATGATGCATTATTCATGGGATTATAATGTTTCCTCTCTTTCCGAGAGCAATAAGATTTGCAAGAAAATAAGAGAGTATGTAAAGCACAAAGCAAATCAAAAGTTACCACCTAGTGCTATCTTCCCACTCCAACGGTGGAAGTTGGGAAAGAGAGAGATGCTCCAGTCTGCGCAGTAACCACCCCCTGGGGAAGGGTCATTCTGGGGAAGGGTGATTCTGCACCATGTGACAGGTACAGCAATTAAGAGTCACTCATTTGCTATCAGAGCTGGGACCTTGCTGTGCCCTCCCACGCTCTCCCCCAGGATTACCAGCCCATTGCCAGTTCATCCCATTTGCAGCACAGTCAGAATGTCCATCACACCTGTGCTTCCAACACATCTCATAACCTTTTTCAGAGAAGGCACCACTGCAGACACGGTGACATCTCTCCAAACATACAATTATTTTCAGTAAATCATTGTATCTGCTTTAACTGCCCTGATCAAAGTTAATTACAATCCTAACTGCAGAAATTCTCACAGCACTTACAATAAACTGCAGCCACACAAGAGAGGTCTTCCCAAACTTAAAGCAAATCAAAGCAGACACTCTGCACTGCAGCACAGGGGCACAGTACCAGTGTCTGTGTCCTGCTGGGGTGGGAGGGAGCACCCCCCTGGACAACCTTGCCTTTCCCCAGCCAACCATGATCAATGGCACACTGAGAGAGAGGAAGCATTTTAATGGAGTTCAACAAAAAAGGAACTTTTAAAAACACCCTGTATCTGTTTCAAATTACATTAGAAGAAAGGTATAATGAGTATCTCTACTTTCACTAAAGGATATTTTCCCTTACTGTAAACTCTGGTCTACAGGACAACAATCATACATATAAGTTATCACTTCCCAATTACATGCAAATTAATAACTCACTGCCACAGGGAAAAATGAGCCTAATCACGTATCATTCTTAGAGCAGCTAATTGGGCATGGAGCGGGATAGTTCTGGTGGTAAATGGTAAATAATGCATATGGTACATCAAATTTTGCATGTAGGTAGACAATTTAATTTGCTTCCTACTGAAAAAGGGACAGCCTTTTAATAAGTAAAACATTCATCTCAAGACTAACATGCAAGACTGCCTTCACACATCCACCTACAGTTACATATGTCTACCACACACAGAATATTTAACAAGGATCACGCTCTAAGGTGTGTGTGTGTGCAGATATGTATGAACAGATATATCCATACATGTGTATACAGACACACAGAGAACCTTACAATTAAAATAAAATTCAGTGAATTCATTGATACAGAAGTCTCAAAACTTCCGAGAATAACATATTTAAAGTTTTCTAAGAGACTGATAATGGGTTGCCACTGTATCAAAGGTTTCTCAATCACATACCATTTATCTGTAAGTTTTAGAAAAATTAAATTAAAGTCATTTGCAAAATCCAACTGCTTTTTCATGTAAAACTGAAGTAATTCCCTACAGAAAAGCTAAGGAGTGGAACCAGCTGCAGAGGGTTTTGTTTTGGAGAGGTTTTTTGTTGTGTTTTTGGTTGTTCCCTTTTTTTTTTTTTTAACAAAACAAAACATTCAGCTGTTCTTTGGAGCTTTTGAGTTTAAACATGAAAGAAATTACTCTCTGCCTTTCTCTATCCCCCTGGGCTAGAACCCCCATGCACATCTAAGCAATTCTCATGCAATCTATGCTCACTAGTGCGGAGTGTTGCTCTCCCCATGGCACAACCATCATTCACTCACAGCTCCACAGAAGACTTGGTAGGAACAGAAGATATTTAGACTTCAGAGCTTGAAAACCAAACTAATTTCCTCTATACTAATTTACTCTATACTCTCTATGTACTCTATACAGAGTCACAGTTTCTCTTTCTTAAGGTAGTTAGAAAAATGGTGACAATCACCTTGGCATAACCGTGGTGATGTTACGTGGTGGCATTGAGGCATAACGACCTAAATGCTTTTTCCACACTCCTAATAACACCCAGAAACTCAGACCCTTTCCACTCTCCCCTAGAAGCACAAGAGGGAAATAAATCCTTCACATGTTTTCCTGGCTGACACTGAAGGAACTCATCAACCACAGCGGGATGCAGTGAGATCCAAAACTGGACTCTTTGTAGTTGAACAGGAACTACTTTAGCCAACTGGAAATTACTTCTGATGGAAACTTTGTGATTTTTCTTTTCCAGAAGATTAATTGAAGTAAAAGTTTAACTTCATATTTCATTCCAGTATCTACTGGCAACTGATAATCAGTGATAACTGCTACGCTAGCAATTCGTGATTGAAAGCATTTCTCCTTCTTGCAAATGGCATCACACATTTGGAATTGATAATGCAGAGAGATTTGGCCTGAATTCCAAATTATCTAAGGATCTGAACTCATGATACTGATTATTTTTCAAATCTCATGTTTTCAAAGACAAACTGCAGTTCACATTCCCTCATATTCTCTTGCATGTTTGAACTATTAGAAAATAGCTGGTTCATGTTTCAAAGGGTCTGATTTTCTAATAAAAGGACTAGAATTTTCTCCTTTATATTTTATTTTTGCCATGCAAAATTCTCAGCTAATCCACAGCCTCCAATCACTTAGGAATTATCACAGATGCCACAGTATCAAATATCTTTGGGAGAACTCCCCAGCCCACTGTAAATCAGTACATCTGTAAAACAGAAATGTAGACTGTCCTGTATAAAAAAATAAAAATGAAAAGACAACAGCAAAAACCCCAAAAAAGTTATTCTTCACTCAACCCACACTGGCAGGTGACTTAGGGAGAGTGTATATTTTCATCAGGTCCCAGCACGTTACAGGAAAAACAAAAATCAAATGATCATAGAATTACAGAATTGTTTAGGTTGGAAAAGATCTTTCAGACTATCAAGTGCAAATGTTAACCCAGCACTGCCAAGCCCACCACTAAACCATGTCCTTAAGCCCCACATCTACATGGCTTTTAAATACCTCCAGGGATGGTGACTCCATCACTTCCCTGGGCAGCCTGTTCCAGTGCTTGACAACCCTTCTGGGGAAGAAACTTTCCCTAATATTCAATCTAAACATCCCCTGGCACAGCCTGAGGCCATTTCCTCTTGTCCTATCACTTGTTACCTGGGAGGAGAGTCCAATCCCCACTTTGCTATAACCTCCTGTCAGGGAGTTGTAAAAAACAGTGAGGTCCCCCTGAGCCTCCTCTCTCCAGTTCCCTCAGCTGCTCCTCACCAGATGTGTGCTCCAGACCCTTTCCCATCTCCAGTGGCTCTCTCTGGACACAATCCAGCACCTCAACGTCGTTTGAGGGACCCAAAATCAGACACAACACTCTCGAGGTGCAGCCTCACCAGGGCCCAGCACTGGGGGACAGTCACTGCCCTGGTGCTGCTGCCACACCGCTGCTGACCACATTTCTGTGTAGTTGTGCTCTGGTCTGGACTGGAGGGTGAGAAGGGCAGACTGTGTCAGCCAGAAAGATCACACCCACCCCACGACAGGATGACATCCCACTCTCCTAAGTATTTGCTGTAGAAATGGAAATCCCAAACTGAAACCACCCGCTGAGGTTCTCCGTAGGGCTGGCAGGAGGCACCTCAGATCCTGTGTCGGGTGGGCTGGGAATCTCCTGCCCCTTCCACACTCCAGCAGCCCTTGGCTAAGAGCTGGGGCTCACACACGAACCCCTCTGCTGTCAGCAGGGACATCTGGGTAAAAGGATGGAATGAGGGATTCCACACACCCATTCATGGCAGCTTTGGTGGCAGAGCATCCAAACAAGTCAGGAAACTAACATATGACTACAGCTCTGAGCAAAAGAAATTAATTTGTTAAAAGCTGAAGGAAATTTTGCCTAATTCTGCCTTTGATCAAAAAGGCAACTATATACACAGCAGAACCCAGATTTTTTTTTTTTTTTTTTTACTAGAATACAGTCCATACATGACTCCCCACTTCCAAGTACACATTGTGGGAAGAAAAAGAGAAATCATTTTTTTAGATCTGTATTTGGAAACACTGGGTCATCCAAAGATTCAGAGAAAAATTGGAAGCTGCCAGCATGGTGGTGTATTCCCCATCCTGCCATCAAATGCTCTACCTGAACCACTCTGTGATTTCTGTAAGCAAGGCAATAGTGCTCCCACTCAGCAGAGCTCATTTCAACTGGTCAGGTTGGGAGCGGGGGGTATCACTGTCATTTCCTGCTAAGCAAAAAAATTGTAAATCATGTCCCCACTCCACAAAGTTAAAAAATAAAAAAAAAACAACACCCAACTGACCAAACAAAAAACCCAAAACAATCCAAAATAACCAACAAAACCAGCCAACCAACAAAAACCACAAAAAAAACCCAGCAACCAACCTCACAGCAATAATTAACCTAAATATTGAAATTAAAATAATATTAAAATGTTAACAGCAATTCTCATGAAGACTGATGCAATAATTAAATGGAAATAAATTAACATTTTCATTCCACTAAATGAAATAAACACAGAACCCACACACACAAAACCACAGAGTTTACATTGGAAAGACAGCTTAAAACTAACAAAGTTTAACTCAAAACTTTTTTTTATTAAAGTATGAATGCATTTATGCTGGAGAACAGTTTACATACATTGTAAAGCAACAAGCATATTTTCAAGAGGTGTGGGCCCTCCTCAATACATCTCCATGCTCAATCCACATGCTTTACCACTGGACTCGCACATACACTCTCACATACAAACACAGAGACACAAAATACAGACACAGAGCTATCTGCTTGGATTAGCTTTCTTTTAAGGCTTCTGTAAGGTGCCCTAGTGCCCCTAACATTACCATAATTACAAACAAAATTGTACAAAGGAGCAGCATTACTTGCAAACTATTGATCTGCTCTCAGCCTTAAAAAATATCAAGTGAAACAAGTTTTTCCTTTATTTGAGTTTTATTAAACATCTGCATTTAAGAAAGGCATGACTGTATATCTGTGAACAAGGAAAGATACGGGAATCTTAACACGAGGTTCTCAACCAGAACAGATGTTCAAACCTGACTCCCAAGGGACCATTTCCTTTGATCTTTACAGTGAGGCTGCGCTGTGTGATGAGACATTGCCAGCTCCATCCCACCAGGGTTGCTCGACCAGCAATGTGGAAAGGGGGACACAGAGCTGTGCCCACCGTGCTCAGATCTCGTCACACCTAAGGTTGATGAGAAGTCACAGTTCTAACACTGACACACCCAAGCGTCCCTCAACTCTTCCCAGCAGGCCCCCTCCAGTGGAGCACATCAGGGTGGGATAATGCACAGACAGCAGGGCTGAACCCCCAGCCACCAGGGAGTATTTCTGTCCACCCCTTTTTGGTATCCTGCAGTACATAGTCTGAAACTGCAACTACTGGTGTTGGGTGAAAGACATGGCAGCCAGTATATTAAGAAAATAGGTACAATGAATAAAATAAAGGATAGCATATGATATAATGTGTACATACAAGCATCTTTCATTTTTTATCTGTGAAATGTGAACTAACTGCAGAATGCCAGGCCATTAGTCTAAAAGGCTGTGTATGGCTGTCTTAGCCTACATACGGTCAAAGGATCTGTGTGATGCATCATGGGGAAAGATTCTTCGGGAACCATTAGGGCTTTCCAGGCCTACTTGCTCTTGTGCATCAGCATCAGCCTGCAGCTAGGAATGCCAGAGAAGCATCTAATAAAATTGCCTGACCAGTCTCGTAAGACAAACAGGAATGACTGCACTTCATGGTATGCACCTGAACTACAGAGACGAGAAGGAGACAGTGATGGGAGGGTGACAGAGGTGGGGGAGGGAGATCTTTTTCTCACTTTTACAACAGCAGCAGATTTCAATGCAACGTAATTACTTTAATGATGCATATCTGTAGGTACCAAATTGCTCTTCTGATTTAAAAAGCTGGTCAGACAAGTGTTTGGCAGTCCTTTCGTTACCCAGTTTCAATT
Organism: Hypocryptadius cinnamomeus; assembly: GCA_013400635.1. Lineage (NCBI taxonomy): Eukaryota > Metazoa > Chordata > Aves > Passeriformes > Zosteropidae > Hypocryptadius > Hypocryptadius cinnamomeus. The sequence goes on along the minus strand of VYZP01063931.1, from coordinate 7,062 downwards.
GTTGGTTATTCACCTATCAGCTCTCATTCCCTAAGCCATTTCTGCCTTTGCTGAACTGTGAATGAGTTCAGTCAGCCATCGTCAGATTCAAATTCATGAGACACTTCCTCTGATGAGCTGTTCCTGTGGATCCGGCCATCGCTTTTCATGCTGTGAAAAGTCTTCTTAAAGGCCTCCATCATGGCATGGGCCAGCTTCTTGGCCTCCAGCTTGCTCTCACACTCCACAGCGTGGCAGTCCATCTGGTAGGACAGGTCATCGTTGATCTCCCGATAGACCCAAGCGAAGATGTTTGGGCTGACGTTGTGGTCAGCAGTGCAGTAGGCTATACGTGCTACCTGAAAGGTATCCATGTGCACTGTTGCCTCACCTTTGAGGTCCAGATGATGCAGCCAGACTTGGAAAGGGCGAATTTCCAGAAGGGCATTAGCTGGGTAAACATCCTCCCTGGTGAGCGTGTGCTTCTTCCACAATTCAATGACTGGTTTTTCTGTGCAGCCTGACAAAAATTGCATCCCTGTTGTGGAAACCTTACCCAAATATGTAACCTGCAAAGAAGAACAAAGATAGGTGAAAACACAGAGAGCAGACTCTGGTGGAGTCTGCAATCCCAGGGAGTTTCATTGGGGAAATAAAAGCACACACCTCCACCAGAAACCCCCGGATTTCAGCATCATTTTCAGTAAATCAGTTTTCAAACTGCTTTCCAAATACTTGCTTTTGCAAATGCTGACTTCACCATTCAAACCCAGAGACTAAAAATGCCCAAGTGTCTGAGTTTCAAGGCATTCCATTTTCTTCACCTCTCCTAGAAAGCCCAGCTTTAGAGCCCATGACTACCCCTAAGCTCATCTTAGCAAGTGCAAGTGCCATTGGAGCAGGTTCCAGGTACTTGTGATGCAAATCACCTCTTTTTTTTCCTTCATACTTTATTCAGATTATTTATCTGTATCATATTTCAAACATTAGCATTAGGGAGATGGGGAGAGAGACATTCTCAGTTTGATAATGCAAGGCTGCAGGGGGTCAGAAAAGCATGATCACAGTAGAGGATTTTAAACTGTTTGAATGTTTCTTTTCCAAAATGATTCTGGTTTTCCACCACTTCAGCTACTTAAGTATTAAGCCAGGAACAGCTCAAAGCTGTTCAAAACTTTATCTTTGAGCAGGGCTGAGATATTTATTACATCAATTTAAGAAAATATTCTGTTAAAAAATCTAGTAATAAATATACCTAAGTTTAATCACATAATTTAATCACTCTGCTTTCCTGTCTAGTCCTTTTGAGTAAATACCCTGTTAGCCAATCAGCACAGGAAAGGAAGGTGGTTTTAGTGCCTTTACAGAAATTTGTTCACCAAATATCAAATTCACTAGGAGGTACACATCAAAATTCTGTATTAAGCCTGTGCAGAAACATTCCCCTAAATCTGTGCAGCTATTAAGGAGGCTTCCTTCCACTTACAGCTGAATGGAAGATTATTTTATCTGGGAAAAGAGATTTCCTCTAGGAAAGACAGGTCAATGCCACATAAATGCAATTATGTAGATTATTCTATTTATTGCTGTTGTCAGGATGGTGCATATAGGAACAAATATATGAAAGCAAAATTGTTCCTCATTTATCTCTTGCAGCAGTAACTGCTTGAGACAGAATCTTTTACCCCTTGCTTGATGTCTTATAACCTCCTCTACCTTTTACTCAAGGCATTTGGAGGAAAAAAGTAATCACATGCACTTTTCAAACTAATTTCTTCAAAATTCTGCATTAAACCCACAGTATAGGTTATTTTTATGTTGTAAATGTGTTAAGAAATGTAAAGAAAAAACATGGAATTTCCACACTTAAGCACATTTAAAAAATCATAACCACAAGAAATACGGGATTTGTAATCTATGCAAACAAAATTTTCCACAAGAAAAATATTTTGCTGCAAGTTTCACACGTTTTGTTAAACTCAGAGGCCTAAATTAAGCCATAATTAAGGAAAAAGCTTACAAAACTTTATTGGAAGTCTGTGTGGCTTAATCATGCTTGCCAAAAAAGCAATTTCATAGCACTGACATTTCAAAATGGGAAGTCTTATTCTTTGCCTATAAATATTCATGATTTGCACTGGGAATATGTTGAATCTTATAAAGCTTTGTATTTTTTTTGGAACAGTGGGAAACACAACAGCTAGAACAGTTAACAAGGCAAGACCTACCAATGTTTTGCCTTATTTTATTTTATTAGTGATGAGAGTTGAGTTCCCTAAAGTACTGTGGAAAAACTTAAAAGAAAACCTCAGAGTTCATAGTGCCAACTAAACACATACAAATAGCACATCCAGGACCAAAGAAGAATGTGTCTACAGCATACTGGGGGGTATTTCAACATATATCCAAAGCCAGATTTCTTTGAACGGAGCAAGATCATTGTGCAAATCTGCACGTTCAATATATTCTCCAAAGGTTTGCTCAGCACTGCTTCATACTCACAAGCCAGCTAACAAAAGACAAACACTGTAAACTGACACTTGGGGTCAAATTCAAAGCCCATTGCAGCAACAGAAGTCCTTCACTAACTTCAAAGAGATTTGCACAAAGACTTTAAACCCCGAGGAACAGCGAAATAGCCTCCTGCTCATGCACTTTGTCACTGCCTAAATACAGCTTTGAATCCCTGGCTGCAGGAGAGAGCTGCCACCACAGCAACACTTTGTCCCCCTAGCTGCTGTTTGGAGAAGCTCAGTGTCACCTGGAGACCACAGAAATCAGCACCTCTCATGAGTGCACAAGAGGGGACGCAGGGAATTGCTTCACTATTGGCTTGTCCTAAAGAGGAAGCTGCTGCCAGGTCGTGAGCTGCCCTGAGCAGCAGCACGAGGATGGGGAGAGGGGAGGAAAGCAAAGACAACTCCATCCCAGGCAGTCAGTGTTGCTGAGCTCTGTGCTGCAAATTCACTCCAGCACACAGGATCAACTTCTGAGCATGGGCAACTCCCAAGTGATGCTTGGACACCTTCAGCAGCCAAGGAGCAAGATCAGAGTAAGCTGTGATACAGCAGCATAAATTGAATTTAATGTTCTCCTATGTTCCTCTGCAGCAGCTAACTGCAACCCCCTGTTGGCCATCAATCCATGTGTGTGGCCTGCTTAAGAGTGAATCTACAAAAAATAATGGACCTCCCTAAAATAAAGTAGTTGTATTTTAAGAAAAAAAAAAGCAGTGAATTACTCTGTAAGCAGCCAATGCAAAAGTAACTAACAATAAAGATGCAATTCTGGCTGGTTTACCAAAATGGGATGTACTGGTCTGATTTACTGTCCCAGTCCTGTCACAGTATAACTGTGTAGGAACCTTTGGAAAGTTGCTTCTTTTAACATCACTTTGAACCTCCATGATATAAATCTCATTTTCCTTTGAGGACACATCCATAAATATTTATAAGGTGCTTAGACATTACAATAAGGAGCTCACAGGAAAGAATAAACAAAACCTCAACTTTAAAGTTTCTCCTGCACTGTGTCTTATATAGAAACATCTACACCTACTACTGCTGTTACTTTTTTGGGTTTTAAAATGAATTATCTTTTTTTCTTCCTAGTTGAGATACAAGCATTTGACAAGAGTAGCATCACTGAAGCTCGTGATGAAGACAGATGTCTAACATTGCATCACAGCATGGTCCCCTGCCAAAACACAACAGGGATACAGGGGCTGGGGAGACACCTCCACTCCCTGACCCATGGAAAGGTACTGCTCCCTGAGCTCAGAGTTACAAGGTTATTCCACAAGCAGTGCTCCCTGCATTTTGGCTCCTGCCCTGACATCCCACAGCACACCCACCTTGGTTTAAATGCTCAGAAACCCCTGACCACACCATTACAGTGAAGCTAGTACAGTACAACCATCAATTTTCAACTTCCTAGTCTGCCAACCAAAGGTCAAAGAACAGATAATTCCTTTCATTATCAGATAAAAAAGAAAGCTATTTTGAGGCAAAAATTCCCACTGGTGGTCTTTCCCATTAAAATCATTGATATCTCATCAGTGTGAAGCCTGCAGAAAAAACCCAGAATTCCATCTTTAATAATTCTAAGAACACGATGTGAAGGGCACAGAAAGACATTAGTAGTAGCAGCAGTAGTGGTGTTGTTACAGCTATCATTGCATATACAAAAACACACTGAAGTGCCTGAACAGCATCAATTCCACAGCTTTACTGACCAGAGAGTGATCATTGACAAAGACTGGCAAAGCCACACTGCAGACTGAAAGCCACATCTGTGATAATACAGCTCTGACCACCAGCAAAAGTTCACCAGGACTGAATAATGCTTTTTCTTCCTCTGAAACTCTGGAAGTCACTTGGTAGCAAACATCAGTCTGGGAAAATTACTTATTTGTGCAAGTGTGGTATGTCCAATAGCAAGTGTCATCCTATCCACAGTGAGGCCAGGACCTTTATTCCCTCTCCTCTAGGGTTTTTAAGTACTGGAACGAGCTGCCCAGGGAAGTGGTAGAGTCACCATCCCTGGAAGTTTTCAAGAAACAACTGGTCATGGCACAAAATGCCATGGTTTAATTGACAAGGTGGTGTTTGGTCAAAGGTTGGATTTAATGATCTTGGAAGTCTTTTCCAATCTTAATGATTCCATGATTTGATGATTCTAGCCTCAGTGGAAGGCAGAATAGCTACAGGTTGGTTGTAACAAGGTAAATTATGATCAAGTTGTTGCAGCCTTTACTTGTTTTGGACACTATTTTAAGTGAGAAAAGGAATGCAAATTCAGCTCAATGCCACTGTGTTAACCTTAGGCAGTGAAGGCATTTCCTATCATATCTTCTACCAGGGATAAGAGTATATTTCTTTATGGCCCTTTTAGTTCTTTGTGTGTTCCATCTGTTCCACAAATTTCTGGAAGATACATACACCTCACAAAAATTTCTTGTGCATGTTAAAAATTATCTACATTCTCTCCAGCCTTTCTATGGCAGATTTCATCCTCTGGCAAGCCACCGTCACCAAGCATGACATAAAATACTCTTGAGGCTTCAGCACCTCTATGCTTGCAAGCATCCAAACCTTTTGTAAAATCCAAGATGTTCTGAAGAGCTCTTTATTTCACCCTAGAGATTTGCCAACACCAGTGTCAGTATCTGGCAAAACTGTCCTCAACTGAAAAATGCTGTGCCTTTGCCCTTTTGTAACGCAGCTACACCCATGTGACACATAGAGACATCTCATGTCAAAGGACATGAAAAATAATTGATGTAATTTTTCATGCACTCTCCTGGAAAGACAGAAATATCTGAGTATTTTGACATTGTTGTTTTCAGCTCCTTCAATCCAATAACGTACGGTGAAAACATGTTTTAATAACTATGTTTAAGAGCTTACCAACTTTGAAAAGACCAGTAGAGCAGCTGCCATAGACATTTACACTTCTAGCACAGTTTGATTTGTCAGAATTAATAAGGGGTTTTTCCTTTTCATACTCTTTCATCATTGATCTCACATTTTTCACTTGCAATTCATAGCAGATAAAGAGCAGCTCAGCTCCTGCATGTGTCGCTCTGACTCAGACCTGACTCCCCAATGGAACACATATCCATACTGCTCCTATCTCACAAGCCTCACTTAGGCACCTGAAGTTAGGCAGTCAAATGACTTTTTCTCCTTCTGTTCCCTATCCCCAGCCCATAGACTATCAGTGCTCCAAGAAAGCAGATCCAAGCTGTAAAGACCCATAATTACTGCATTACAGGAGGACAGATGCTCTCTTGGCACAGGAGCTTGGCACAGGAACATATACCTCACAGGACTCTCAGCTCCCTCACTATTCAAGACCATGATCAAAAGACCATATGTAAAATTAACTCCTTGTTTATTTATTTAATATAAGTATTTCTTCCATACCAGACAAGGAGGGTCTTTGTCAGCAAAATCAACACAGAAAATGAAGAAAAAGTTTAAAATAGAGCACTGATCTTGAGCCAGCAGGTATTTACTCTGCACATTTGCAGTCACCAGAGGATGCCCTAGAGGATCTTGAATCTTGTGAAATTCTTAGTAGTAGATGACTGTCTCTTTTGTTGATCAATGTTTTAAAATAAACATTCCTTTAGCCTCAAATTTGGTCTAGTTGCAACTGATAATGTTTGATCAAGACAGTTTGCCTCATTTAAATGTGAGGCAAACAGAGGTAATGAGACATTTTCTTCCTGAAAACAGAACTCCTCCTGCGGCACCTTCAGGATACGTGGCAATGAAAAAAGTGACTGTAAGGGTCTGTGTTAAGATGCACCGGTACAGACCCTCCAGTCAGCAAGTAAACCATCACAGAATCATGGAAACATCAGGGTTGGAAGAGACCTTTAAGATCATACAGTCCAACAATCCACTCAGCACCACCACTGCAACCCCTACACCACTGAACCACACCACCCATCACCAGATCCAGACACCCCTCAAACACCTCCCGGGATGGAGACTCCACCACCTCCCTGGAAAACCTATTCCAATGGCTGAAGTTTGTCAGTTCATCCCAGCCAAGCCAAGAACCACCAGCCTAAAGATCAGGTAAACTTGCAGAAGTTTTAAAGAATGCAGAGGAGATTGGAAAAACAGCAGCCAAAAGCAGGTTTAGGAGGATGTATGCATATCTTGTTTAAAACTGCTGCAAGAACACACACATGGAGATGCTCCCTGGGTTTGCAGCACAAAAGCAGATGCAGGATGAGAAAGCTGAGGCTCCACCTAGACTCCAGGCACATATTGACGAGGCCAGGACACAGCAAGCTTCATCTCCATCTTCATCATCTTTACAAGATCTGGAAACCTCTGCAAGGAATTGCTACTCAGGAAACCTGTACTCAACATCACTGCAATGACAGTGTGCACAAAGCCCCCAGTGGCACCTCCAAGCTGAGTGGTTGGGGAGAAACAGGGCTCACCAAAGAGCCACAGATTTGATGGCTGAAACTAGTTTTTTTTTATCCTCAGTGTAGCTGGGATACAAGTGGGACAGGCCTGCAGCATGCTGCCCAACAGCTTGGTAAGACCTGGCACAGCT
>VYZP01063928.1:0-18552 GCA_013400635.1 Hypocryptadius cinnamomeus | reverse complement strand
TTTTCATATATCTATTTGTGTGGAATATGTATTTTATGTGGAATATAGTTTTTATTCAAGCAGCTCAACTGTAACTGTGTAATGAGAAGGTATTTTACAACAGTAAATGTGTCCTGAATAATTTTCTAACAACCCATTTTTACACATTTTTCTTTTTTTCTTGAAGCACAGAGATAGTCCTGAAAACAATCCAGATACTCCATTTGAGTTCACACCTGAAAACCTAAAGGTATGCAGACAAAAAAAACAAGTTCATTACACAGACTTTGTCTTTAGAGCAGTACTGATTTGTTTTCCTTCTTTCCCTTTAACAAGCGAATAGAAGCGATCATAAACAACTACCCAGAGGGACACAAGTCTGCAGCTGTCATGGCAGTACTGGATTTGGCCCAAAGACAGCATGGATGGCTGCCCATATCAGCTATGAACAAGGTATTTAGTACTTGATTGTCTTTCAAGCATAATTTTATTGTTTTCTTTCAATATCTTACTAGAATATTAACATTAATTAATGAAAGCTTACTAACATGAGAATTTATATGTGGAGCAGAGTTGTGAGAATTCCCTATGAGACTACATTGTTAAAAATAAAAGGGAAAACTAATGCAGAAAAACTCAGGGCTCTCTTTATATAATATTAGCCCATTGCTAGAAACTACAGGCAGAACAAATAAAAAATTAGATAAAACCTATTCAGATAGGCTCTTCTCCCAGAGTGATCATAGAATTAGGAACAGAGACTTGGTTTTGTTCACTGCTGAACGTGGGGGGATTAAAAAAAAGGTAATGTCAGTGTTTTCTTCCTCCCAGATTAATGGCTTTTCACACATTGCCTGGATTATACTTAAATCTCTAGATCTGTAAGGACTCTGCAGAGCAGTGTTAGTGTAGTAGATGTCAGGAGTGTTGAGTAACACCTCACAGCAAGTGCCCCGAAGACTTGTCAGGTTAATTATTAAAATTGTTTCAAAATAACCAGGCAAACAACTCCACTGCTCCAAAGTGAGAGGCTGCATGACAGTAACCAAATACCAAGAAATAAAAAAATCTGGTTTGTATTCATATGAATAAATCTGTTGTACTTTGTGTTACCATCTGGCATACCATCAATTTTAAAGTGTAAAGTTTTAAATTAGGTTTACGGTGAGGATTGTGAGCATTAGAGGAATGACTGAAAGAGGTGAATGAGCATTTAAAGAAAGGCAATTTATGTCTGCTACAGTTTCTACAGCATAACATAAAGCCTCAAAGCGCCATTAATGCTGGCAGTGTATGTTAGTTTTTTTAAGTTTGAAGTTGATATTATGTTTAAAACGATCTTAAGGCTTTTAAGTGAACAAATATTTTCCATGATTTGTTTTTTGCCTGCTAGAGAAACTGGAATGTGAAACAGTTACACTGTTGAAACCAGAGCCAGTTCTCAACTTGAGCAGTTTGCCAGGGTTCCATGTTAATGAGATCAGGGATACTTGCACTAGAACTGGCTCCATGGAGATCATGCTCCACTCCCTACTTATTAGCTGGGACAGGAGTCTGCAGATGTAGCCCTGGTGTGTCACAGAACCTGAGGGAGACCTGTTCTGTATGAATTAGATAAGCACAGTACCAGCTTACAAGTATTCCGTACCAAAAGGCTTCCATGGGTTAGTGTGAGCAGGCTCATACAGGTTGGTTCATTGACACAGCCCAAGTGCAGTGTGAGCTGGAGCTGACAAGGAAAGCCCAAACCCAGCTGACTCCTCACATCCCCTTGGTCTGACAAGAGATGCTGGAGGGGAGTTGACTCGAGCTCCTCGCTGTGCTGATCCATGGCTTAGCAGAGTTTGTGCTCAAGCAGGGTGATGCCAGTCAGAGAATTCAGGTGTCCAGTTTTGGCACTTGGAATACATTTGTGCTTTGATACCCACCCCCACCCTCCTACTTAACCTGTTACTGCAAACAGACAGGTGCCTTCACTGAAATGGTTTGCTAAATGCCTTTACTGCTGCCCTCTGAGAATTCAATATAGCATGTTTTTGCCTGTCACAGGTTGCTGAAGTTTTAGAAATGCCTCCCATGAGAGTCTATGAAGTAGCAACCTTCTACACCATGTACAATCGCAAACCTGTTGGGAAATACCACATTCAGGTCTGCACCACCACACCATGCATGCTGCGAGACTCTGACAGCATTTTAGAAGCCATTAAGAAGAAACTTGGTATGACATAAATTTGTAATTTATTATATTTTTTTTTACCTTTGTTTAATGATACTGAAGTAAAATTCTTCATATAGTGGAGAACTGGCCTTGTTCAGCTTCATAAGGTTCACACCAGCCCACCTCATTATCCTGTCAAGGCCCCTCTGGATGATAACATGATGTTAACATAATTTATGAATTCTCCTTGGGAAAAGTCAATTGAGAACGGTGCATCATGGGATGTAAGGAGTACTCAGGGGTTTTGTTTGTGGATTGGGGTTTTTTCCTCCTTTTCGGGTGGTAATGGGGAGAAGAGAGGGTAAGATCAGCAACTGACAACTCTTCCCCTTCTATGAAAAGCTGTGTTAACTTGTTCTAAGAACTGGTGATAACAGCTGCAGAACAGCTGCCAATTCTCTGTTATTTTGTATACTCTGTTATCTGAAAAGGGCATATTTAGATGAAATGTCTTGTTACTGCTTAGATAGCTTAATTTCAACTAAAATTCTCAGCTTGAGAAATCAAAGCAATACGAATGATTCTGTAGTTTTTACTGAGACAGGCCTTACTTACAACTTCCATTATTTCCAACTCCTTCCTACTAGTAAATGGAGGAAAACTGCTCTTCAGTATTCTTCCTTCCATGGAGTATTTTGTAGAAATTAGACTCTTGAGATGTTACTTGGACTAACTCGCCTCTGGGGAAGGTCTGTATCTCTAGCAGTATAACAGTAATATGCCATGGATGCTAAGTATGTGTACAGTTCAGTAAATCATCTTTTGTGTAAAAACTTGCAAGTTGTTTATCAATTTGTAGCTTACAATATTTGGATGTTGGTTAATTTGGGAATATTCAACACTGTATATTAATGCATTTCCTATCAGCACATAAAAGCTATGTGTCCCTATTTTTCCATTTTATTGTATTGATTACTAAAAATGTCCTTGAGTAGATCTGTTGTGTTTCTTAGAATTGTCATTTCATGGTTATTTTTCAATAATTCATACCTGTAAACAAGGTCTCAAAAATGTATCTGAAAATTGACTTAATGGTTTATTAGAAACTTCTGTTTAATGGAAACATTTTGGACTCATTTAAGGGGGTTTAACTTTGCAAATGCTTTTAAGGCCCAACTACAAGTAATGCAATGTCCATGATTCATGCTTTATTACTCTTGTTCGTAACCACTGCTGAGCCTAATTAATTTATTGGTTTAGGTATTAAAGTTGGAGAAACAACACCTGATAAGCTCTTCACGCTGATAGAAGTGGAATGCTTAGGTGCTTGTGTAAATGCACCAATGGTACAAATAAATGACAATTACTATGTAAGTACTGCCTTCCCTTTTAAAAGATAAGTCTCTTTGCTGGCTTACCTGTATTTTCCAGTTGTTCCAGATTTTGAAGTTGTGGTCAGTTTTCCAATTCCTATTGACAGGAAGAACTCATTTCCTACAGCATCTTTTAGTTTCTTGGCCTCTTGCTAGAACACTTCATTTGTATCAGGTGTATCAGAGTATTTTTCATTTCAGTTACTGTCTTGGTTATACAAGAGGAGTGATGCATTTTTCTGATTGTGGTCTGCCTGTAAATCTGGAATTTTTAAATAGGTATTTGATAAGCTTTTGAAAGCATTTTAAAGCAGTCTGTTGCAAAGTATGGACTAATTTAAGAAGTGCTGTCATGAATTGTACCCAAAATCTTTTTGTTCCAGCTGACACCATTCTGCATGACACACATTATGTGTCATGGCATATGTGTAGTGGGTAGGCAGAGATCCACCTCCCTAATATTAGGAAGCTGAAAACACAAACCCTTGGCCTGCATCAACATTGTTTGTTTTAACGTAATTTCTGCAAGTACACATGAAATAAAGTCTCAATATTAAGATGACAGTAAACTTTTCAATTTTCCTCATTCTTTAAGCCACTATGTGTGTTAATGGATAGGATCAAAATTACCTGTGCTAGGGTCACACTGATCTGATAAATTTGAAGTGCTGCATTTAGCATAACTGATGACTCTCTCAGTTTTGTCAATGATTTAATTTTTTGTTTTACAGGAAGATTTGACACCCAAAGATATTGAAAACATAATTGATGAGCTAAAGGCTGGCAAAGTTCCTAAACCAGGCCCAAGGTATGCTATCTTTATAATAAGCTATAATATATAATTGCCTGTATTTATAAATTATATATATTATATTGGTCACCTACACAAAGGGTCATTCTTCTGAGAAACTAAATTACTTTTCCAGTGATTTGAGTTCACAGCCTACAGCTAAAAAGCCTTAATTAATATACTGAACAGAAGTGCATGCATTCAAAGCCAAAACAAACTGGAAAGAACTGAGAATTTGCATGTTCTTGATGACTGACCAGAGGAGCATGGAATGTGAAAACATGAATTCTGATTTGTCTTAGTACTTAATAGGTGAATGATGTTACCTATTGGAATTTTTGTCTAGATCATTTAAACTAACAAATTCCTATTGGTTGGCTAGTTGGTTGGTTGTGTTGGTTTTTTCTGATTTCTGACAAAACCCAAAGACTGTAAGTTAGTGAGAGGGGGGTTACTGCAGAACTTTTCTAATCTGTTATTTCCCACTGTCCTTTGTTAGCCCACCTACATTTGTGTCAATGGGGAAATTAATTTGACGTGGGTGTTACCTATTCCTATTTTTTCTATAAAGATGTTTTGAATACAAGAACAATAATCTTTAAAACAGTTACAGTTTCAAAAAGACACAGGGAAGCACCTATAACAAAACTATGATTGATAAAATTTGATGTTGCCTGGCCACTCTGTAAATGAATATAAAATAAAAGTGGTCCTAGCTTGCATTTCAATTATGAAATTATTTGTCACTACTTGAATTTGGAACCCTTTCACTTTAACAGCTACATCACACTTTTTCTGAAGGTTGAATGGGAAGAACAAAACAAAAAATACTGGCTTCAACCTTAAGTCAGATTTGTGACTGTCTTCTATCCAATGATTAAACAGAATCTGAGTTGTTACCAGCAATGAATAAACTGCTTTCATTTTTCAGGAGTGGGCGTTTTTCTTGTGAGCCAGCTGGTGGCCTTACTTCCCTGACTGAACCACCCAAAGGACCAGGTTTTGGAGTTCGAGATGATCTCTAAGGATTTTTGTAATATAAGATGAACTGTGTGAAAAGAATAAAGTATCTTCAATCTCAGTAAAATTATGTACATTCTAATGTTTTGGTTTAAAAAAAACCCCCATGATTAGACTACCTAACTTACTGTGTTTTTATCTACACCTCAGTCTAACCATAATTCCAGACTGTAAGAAAAGTGGTTCTGTAGACTGTGTAAAGTGACTCCCTGAAAGTGTCCACTTACGGTTAACGAGAGATGAAAAGTTGCATCTTTTGATCTGTCATTGAAAATTCTTTCAATGCAACAAATCTAAATTACAAATCTGGCAGATAATCTTCTTTCAGTTTTTTGGTTCCTTGTGTATCTGACAAAACTTCATCATGTTACTTTTATTGGCAATTTATAATCAAACACACACAAACAAGAAAGGTTTTCTGAGCCGTGTTGTATGCAAAATCCCGTAGGTTCAGTTAGAAGTGGTTCTTCTTGAAAGCTGATTCTTCTTAGTATCATTCTGTAATCAGGAAAAATGTAAAGTCCCAAAGAGCAGTAGTATTCTACTAAAAGAATTAATAGCAACAAAAACCAACTAAGTTCCTTTGCAAGTTTATTTAGTACAGACAAGGTATGGAGTTGGGGGAAGACAGAATATGCCAGAACAGTTCAACATGTGCTTAAGGGTAATAATATCTGACACTGCATCTTTGATTCACAGATCCTTCTTTGACCTTATTACTGTGCACCAGCTACTTTCACGAACAAATCTGTGTGAAATTGAGGAATTTCTTTCAATATAAAAAAGCTGAAGATAATTTTTTTAAAATTGACTGCATACTGCCAGTTCATACCTATGCTTCTAAAATTGGGCAAATACTTTAGCTATACCGACATACATTTCCATGTAAATTAGGAAATGTGGACACATCAGTCACCTGAGACCATAGTGTGTCTGTCTCTTCTCAAATCTACTATGGAACTTAAATATTTGTATTACAACTGATGAGATAGACGAAGCTTAACTGTATCATTTATAATTTTATTCTGTATTATGTTTACTTTGTTTTGATAGTCTGATTAATAGTACTTCACCAAACTATTCTCCCTCTTCGGAGTTAAATTGTGTTTTTACAGATTACCTGCATAATGGCCATCTCATGAAGTCTATTCATGCACCACCTTTATTTCAACATGCTCTGTGAAGTTCCTTCACACACCATTAAAAAAGCAGTATTACTGTTGTTAGTTCTGGGAACATAATATATCTGTAAATCATTTGTATGAGAAACTGGCTATCTCTTCCATATTACTATATTTATAAAATGAAATAATTGAATTGCGTACAAAATGGAAAAGAAAATTCAATAAATACATACAACTCATGAGTGAAGCAGTTTCCAAACAAGCATGAAAAAAAATCTTGTGTAGAAGTAGTACAGAACATAGTGCACAGGAGAAAATAGTACATGGATTGAAATCTTATCTGTCATTTAAAGTCTCTGAATGCTCTTCTGGAAGGTCACTCCATGTTTGTAATAGCCTTAGGCCTTGTAGCAGGCCAGGCATCTGGCACTATGTGGCACTTCTCTAGAGACATGAGATGAGGCAGACGGCATCTCACATCTTGATGCAAAGACAGACTCATTTTAGTGTCCCAGTCTGACTACGCTGTTTGTTCAATTTTAACAGCAAAGCTGTATTCTAGTTCATACAGCCTTACCTTATTCTAACCTTTGAACTATATGTTGAATACAAGTGAGGATGTTGCCTGCATTGTGGAACTATATTGTGCTACAGTTATTCATGGTTTTGTATGTAACAGTGAAATCCCAGGGGATTGCATAATTGTGTTGAAGGGAAACATAGTTTTGGATCTGCCAAGGTTGAAACATCCAACTGTACAAAAACAAAGCTCTAGAATGCCAGACTCCACCCATTTTTAAAGCCAGACAGAATTTTCTCCCCACTTTTCTCCCCAGTTTATTCCATCTGCATGTGACAATTTTGATGTCTGTCTTCTATCTCAGGAGCAGAACATAGACCTCCACGGTTCCCATATTTCAGAGATTGTTAGTGATGTTCCATAAACAAGCAGTCAGTCATTTTGATGTAACATGTGAGAATCTGCCAATCACTTGACTAGAACAGGATAATTTACATTATCCCTTCTGCATGGCACAAATCTGATACATCACTCTTTAAATTGAGTACTGGAGGGCAGCTACAGGACTGGGAAATGATTGTAGACAAATAAGAAAATAACTATGACTTTTCTCTCTCATCTTACTCTCTTCATTCATCAATAAATTATATGAGGCTTTATGGTCCTGGATTCTCCTCAAAAAGTTTGGGCAATCATTGTATTAAATGTTTAAAAAAAAATCACATCTTGTGTTATTTCAGGTTTTGTTGAAATTTGAACACTTCAAACATCTCAAGTAGAAATACATATTCTGCATCATTTGTTACATGTCGCTGTTTACTATATACAAGACATTATTTTCATAATGGTGACTTCTGCAGGATTGTAATGAGAATTAGCAAGGTGATCATTATGAAAGAGTTCCAGAATAGTGCAAGAATTGATACATCCAAGTTCTCTGTTCTGTTTTTGAATAGCTGTAGATAATACCTTGTGCTTGCTTTTACTAGTATTAAAAATGTGTATTTTACTATATACATTTGTAGTAGGGCATTTTTGGTAACAAGTATTAACAGGACAGAATTGTCATTGTCCTCAATGGCAGAGAGTCACTAATATTATTTCTAGGCAGTAGCACTAACTTGCCAAATAATGACACACTTGCAATTCTGCAGTTTCAATCAAGCAGTTAATATCCTGGACTATAAGAGTACTGGGTGGCAAGTTAAGCAAAAAATGAGTCAAATACTGCACCAGTCCACACATTCCTGCAACTGTTACTGCAGCACCAACAGAACTGATTCTGTGTTTTCATGGTCTTGTTTGCCTCTCCTGAATGAGGCAAAAATTGAAAAGTCACATACTATATTAATTCTCTAAAAGTGGAAGATAAAGAAATAAAAGAAACTGGGGAAGGGGAAAAAAAGACTACCTTGAGAAGATTTTAAAATAGGTAGTCTTGAGAAAGGAAATGTGATTTAAGACACAGAAGCACAAGACACCAAAAGAATCCACTGGACTGCAAGAGTGGGAGATGACGATTCTTTCCTTTGGTGAAGACAGAAAGAAGAGTGGAGTAATAGGAAATTCAACATACCCAATGAAGTGAGTGATGTTGGATAACAGAAAGGATTTCCATGACCACCACACACTGCTAGAAAAATGTTATCTGGAACAGTGTTCTATCATTAAATAGGGAGAAGCAGTGAAATCCTACTCCGCCTCTGCAGGATGTTTGCTGGCCCCACGGGCTGACCTGCCAGTCACCTCCCAGAGGCTGGTGCACATGCTTCCACCTGTGTGGCATCCTGCAAGTTCTTATGTCAGATTTTGGTACTGCAGTCTGAAATTTTCAGTCCTTCAGTTACTAGACTGAATTCAGCAATGACACAGTTCAACCTGATGCTGGACCTGTTTGTCCTACGACCAGCCGTTCACAGGGCTGGTGACAGAGGATGGGAGGGCAGATCAAGGGAAGTTCTATGCATACCAACACCAACACCATGCAGCCACAAAAGCATCTTGCAGCTGTGCTAGATGTAACAGGGAGGGGCTGCTGGAAACAAGGGCAAGAAACAAATGTAGGGGTAGCAACTAGTGGTCAACCGACTTATGCTTTTCATTAGTCCAAACAGTAGTTCTTATAAACGGCTTAAGGAACAGTATTTTTCCCAGTTACTGACAGATATTATTATCAGATCTTAACATCTGTTGCTGCAGATATTGCTCATGAGACTCCTTCTCCATTACCTCAGCTGCTGGTTATGAACACCTATCACACACCAAATTCCTGGAACTCCACACTACTCACACACAAGGACCAAAATGCAGTATCACAATGCAGGCCACACCTGGAGCCTGTCATGTTTTACAGTGTGGATCCCTGCATAATACTATGAAAAGAAAAATTATTCTGCCTTTGCAAACTGCTCTTACTCCACTTATGCTGACATTCCATAGGCTGTCTGCTACTCAATGAGTTTTCCACTTCTAGAGATGGCCTCTGCCATCAACCAAACACAAAAGAATATGAAGGCAACTCCCTTTGTGACATGGTCACTCAGCTGACAGAGCTGTTCCTGGCCATCAGACAGTATCCACTGTACACTAACAAATTAATCAAATTAAAGTGAAGGCACTTGCTTTACAACACAAATTATCCGTACCAGCATTTGTACAGGAAGATTGTGAAAGCAAATGAGAGAAGTCTGTCTGAACAGTAAAACGTGGAGCATGGGAATATGAGAGATTTTTGATGCTCTCCTCTATCCATGCTGGTACATCATGGTGGGGATCAGAATATACGGCAAGTCCACACAATAGGTGTCCCTCAATCAAAGTTATCTTTTGATAGTGAAAAAAACCCACTTTTCTGATGAATAGAAAATACTAAGGAATTTCTACCCAGTAACAGATTAAAGCAATCCAGTAGCAGAGTGACCACGGCAATTAAAACTATGCTAAAGGGCTTTGTTTAGCTGCCGCGTCAAAATACTACACCTGGCAGCCCTTCAGCACCTCCCAGAAGCGATCTGGAGAGCATCACTCGAGAACCCATGAGTACAGCCCCAGACGTGTTCCTTAAGTCCTGCCACATACTACTATTGTCACAAGCAGATGCAAAATCTTTCACGAGTGCAGATGAATGACCTCCTTCCAAGGCTGCAACTAGGGCTACATCGTCAGTCAACTCCGTAACCCCTCTGATGTCTTTATATGACGTCTGGCTCATTTGTACAAGCAGAGCACCCCCAAAAAAACCAGTCTGGAAACCTAGAAGTTGTTTTGTCCTGCAGCGGCGGGCGGATGGGAATTGTGCCTGAGTGGAGGGTGGGGGACGCAGCACTGACCAGACCCCAGGCGCGGCGGGATCAGCATCCCACAGCCTTTCGCGAAAGCGAACGGCCACCCCGGGCTTTCCGACACCGCGCCACACGCACCTGCGTCCGGGGGCTTCTCCCAAAAACTGCGGGGCCTTTAGCCGCAGCCCCTCCGTACCCGCTAGCGCCCGGTGACGGGATAGAAGAGAGGATGGAACGGGATGGGCAGCGCCCGCGGCGCACGCGCACAGCGCCGGATAGTCAAAACTCACTGCGCCATCACCGCCGGAAAAACCCCTCCCCAGGGAGGGGGCGGCAGCGGCAGGACAGGGCGAGGCGAAGCGGGGCGCGCTCGTGGCTGTAGGTCGGCTCCCGTCCCGCGGCACGGACCGGAAAAGCTCTCGTCCGCCACCTCGCCCCGTGACCAGCCGGAGCCGCCGCCGCCATTTCCAGAAGGTTCCAGCGGCCGCAGCCCAAGAGGATGCGCGGCTGCCCCCAGCAACCCCCCCCGCCGCGCATGCGCAATGCTCGCCCTGTAGTCCTCGTCCCAGCCCCGTGTGTGGCACCCCGCGATCCCGTTATTTCCCGTCGCCCTGCGGGCGTCCGCGCCCGTCTCCTTCGGGATGGGGACGGCACCGGGAATGGCGAGAAGCTCTGCGCTGCCCACCCCGCCCCGAGCGCTCTGTCGTTGGCAGCGGCACCGCTCGCCCGCGTCCCGTGCCCTGCGCGAGGCCCACGTGGGCGGCGCGCGGCCAATGGGAGCGCCGCTGGGAGGGGGGCGGGGGGGAGCCGAGCGGCGGCGCGGGGTGTGAGGAAAGGAGGGAGGGAGAGAGGGAAGAAGGGAGAGAAGGAAGGAAGGGAGAGAGAAGAAAGGTGAAGGAAGGAAAGAAAGGAAGGAAGAAAGAAAGAAGGAAAGAAGGGCGGGCGGGGTGTTTGCAGTCCCCGGAGCCGCGGCTGAGCCTCAGCCCCTGAGCACTGCGGGCGGCACTCGCTGCCCTGCCCGATTCCCCGCGGCCGCGCCGTCCACAGAGACAGCAGCAGGAGGAGGAGGACGCGTCCCGCTGCCGTGCTCCCGGGAGAAGGTAAGGACTGGAGCGCACCTTCCCGGCGCGTGGCGGAGACCCCCGGCCCCACCCGGTGCCCGCGGGGTGCCGCCCCCTTGTCCCTGAGCCCGGGGAGCGCCCACCCGGTGCCCGCCTCGGCGGTGTCACCGCTGCCGCCGTGTCCCCCCGGGCAGCGGGCACCGCGCCTCCCGCCCTGCTCCGTCCGGCCGCGCTGTCAGCCCGTCAGCGCCGCGGCGGGGGCCATGGCCGCCGCTGTCACCGCCTGGCCCGCCGAGCCTGGCCCCTGCCCCGCCGCCCGGCGTGAGGGGCCCGCCGCCTACGGGAGGCTCCCGCGGGAGGCAGGGCCGGGAATGTGCGGGGAAGGTAGTGAGGCGGCACGGGCGAGCGGGGCGCGGGTGCCGAGCGCGGCATGGCAGTGTACACACACAGAGCACACAGACACACACGCACATAACACACACGCCCCGCCTCCGTGTCGGGAATTTCGGCTGCTCCCTGCAGCCTCGGGAGTTGCTCCGTCGGTGCCGGCCCCGCCGAGGCTGCCTGGCAGCTCGGCTGGATAACGCGTTCCCTGCCTTCCCTGCCAGCGCCAGGCAGCCGCCGATGTGGATGAAGCGCGGCAACTCGCGCTGCACAGGTGACAGCAGGCAACAAAGGAAGGGCAAGGAATGAGAGAATGCCAGGCTCAGTTGCTCAGTTCTTCATTCTAGTTCCTGTCAGACTCTCGAGGTACCATTAATAATATTCAGTCTTGTTTGGTTGGGTTTTTTGTTTTGGTGGAGGGTTTTTTGGGGTTTTTTTTTTGTCTTTTTTTCCCCTAAAGGCTGTGTATGCAATAAGAAATTAAAGGATTCTTTTTTTTTTACTTTAAACTCCCAAATAAAAAAAATATTTTGCAGAATCATAGAATCGATTAGGTTGTAAAAGACCTCTGAGATCGTTGAGTCCAACCTGGAACCAAGCACTATCATGTCAAGTAGACCATGGCACTAAGTGCTGTGTCCTGTCTTTCTTTAAACACCTCCAGAGGCGTTGATTCCACCACCTCCCTGAGCAGCATATTCCAATATCAGTATTATTATTTAATTTTGGTATTATGAGGTAGAACTCCTGTGGAAATTGCCTGGACACTGTCACTGTGTTCCATGCCTTTCTTCTGCAACCCATGTGATATGGAAGAAAGGGAATATTATGCCCCAGAATTACAAGGTAACTGATGGGATAAAACAAATCTTTAATGGAGAAAAGTAAGTGAGTGAGTGGTGATGCTTACAGGAACAAAAAGCTATTGGACAGATGTGGAGCAGTCCAAATGTACTTATGTTCCAGGAAAAAATTGTCTAATTTTGGAATGCTAGGAAAGGGTGAGATCATCATGTCTATAAGAAATTATTAACTATTATTAAAATAATTCATTTTGACAAATTATTGACAAGCCATGATTTGAAGGTTGGGGGCACTTCCTTCTCTCTAATTTTGAAACAGCAGGGGTGTGGATGTTTTTTAGTATGCAAGTTGATGGTGGCTTGGTTGTCCTCAAGTCTTGGTTACTGTAGGTAGGGGCATGGTGAGCTGCTGTGCGGGTGCTGTGTAGCTGCAAGGAGCCTGTGCTTTCTTTTCCTTCTTCTGCAGTAATCCTTTGCTATAGTTCACTGGGTAAAAGTCCCCAGAGCAACAGATCTTCAGCATTATCTGAGATGTCAGGGTATTTCAACTGTTCTTTTTATTTGAGGTTTGTGCAGGTGTTGGATATCTATTGCTTTTCCTCATTCTTTGAGGTGGAAATTCAGACTCCCTGCTGACCTTGTGACTTGATCAGCTGGGGACCTTAATCTCACCCTCTGTGGATTTAGTAGGTTTCTCTGCAAGCTTGAGAAATGCTCTGTTCAAATAAAATTGTAGAGATGAGGTACAGCAGAATATTTCTCTGGGAAGGTAATGGTGAACCCATTGACTGTCTATGTCTTTTTACACTCCATCTTCCCCTTAATAGTTACACTTTTCTGTATGTGTTTTGCAAGCTAAAATGTCAAGGAGTACCAATGTTTTTCTTGGCACCCAGAGGACCATGATGGCTTTCTTGTGGCAAAGTCAGTTTTTCAGTGTGTGGTGTGTGAGTCCCTTTTCCTATTTCCTGGATTTTCTGTAGTAATCACTGAGTGTGGGCAGTTGATCAGAGAGCCTTTGGTTCGTTCACAAAGATGACAGCTCAGTCTTTCAAATATAAATATTTCTGCCTTTCTATTGCCATCTCTTTGTGTGTTCTTCTCCCACCCAGAGGATTATTCAAAATTGTTTGTGAACTCAGAATACTACAGACATTAAAGCTTAGGACAGATGTTGTGTAAGAAAGCAAGCCCCATGCCACAAACTGAAGTCTGTGTGCAGTTTCTTCCAACAGGCTTGCACAATTGGTGACTTCTTAGAGGAGAGGGTTTTTTAATACACAGGCTAAATGAATGCTTGTGTGAAGCTGCTGTGTTTGCTTGGCATTAGTTGTAGGAGGTACTGCTATGTTACCACTTAACCGTAGGAATAAAAGCATACACTGAAAGTTGAATTTCTATATTTACAAATCAGTGGTCACCAGTCATTCTCAAAAAATAGTTTCTTTGCACCCTTAGATGTCTGTTTAAATTGCTAGAAACTCCATAAGCTGTTGCAGCTTTAACTAGGTGCAAGGTCCTGGATATCCTTTTTAGTGGAAATATAGGCACCTAGAAATGACTGAGCTAGAACTTCTTCCTCAATATTCAGAGCTTCTTCCTCAGTATTGGGCATACAGGCAGGAAAACAAATCGTATTTGTTGAACTGATTTACCATGTTTAGACTATCTTAGGCTGATGAAATTGCCTGAGAGACTAGTGCGGTTGGTCCTCTTTAAAACTGGAAAAAGCTATTGATCACAAAATACATAATGATTAACCTGCTACCACACTGTTAATATACACACTCAGAACAACCTTCTTTTGACATTTTTTGGATCTTACCTTAGAAAGTGATAGGCTGGACATGACTGTTTGGTGTTTCTTCTTTTCTGTGTTCTCTTGCAGATGGATTATTATAAATGTTGATTGGTCATTTAGTCTCCAAATCAAACTATTTTTTAACTACATCATTAGACTCTACTGAGACTCTAGTGACAGATGGTATGAAATAAATATTAGCACAAACTCAGTCTTGCATTTTGTGTTATTACACTGAATGATTTTATTAACAGAATAGCAAAAGTCAGAGCTCTGCTAACATCTTTAGGTTTGTTTTTTTTTGTCAGCTCATTATTATTCCAGAACATAGAAAAGTCTTAAAAGTTCTTCTGTAAGCTTACGGGGGCAATTGAGGACCTTTACTGCCACCTTGCTTAAAGACTAAATATTCATGTAGAGACATGAAGCCCTTGAGAGTATGACTTTGCCTTAGTTTATTTTAGATTATTTCCCTGGATCTGATGAAGGATCCTTACGTCTGCTGCTACTGCTTTTGTCTTTCACAAGCAACATATTAATAAACACTCCTCAGTTCCATGGCTTCTACACAGAGTGCTCTAGGTAGTGATAATGTCACAAGTGGGTTGATTTCACACTGGTTTATGTTAAGAAAAGCCATTAGCAACATTAGAGACAGAATTAGGGGCTATATTAGAGGCAAAAACTAAAAATGTACTCTGAGGAGGAAAACTATATATTTTCTTCTCTGGTCATCTGCTTTCTACCCTTGAGTAGCTTGCTGGAGATAGAGAGTATTGGAACAACTCTTTCCTTGCCTTATATCTTACATTCATGAGGCTGGAAAGCATCAGAGGTAGAAAGTACTTTTTCCCCTCCTCTCTGGGCTTCAGAATGTATTCAGTGCAAACCCCAAATAACCCTTACACATTTCCAAGAGTTCTGTGGTAGATCTTAAAAAGTTTCATTGTTTGATGACAGGAGAAATGAGCTTATGTGTAAAGACATTTCCTATGGTTTCCCTTCTTTTGCAAGCCTTTTGTATTACTCCTACTTAAGAGGTATCTGGCTATCAAACCTTTCAAGCTCTTTTCACTAGATAACTTTCTTAGCTGGTTCATGGAAGTGTCTTCCTCTTGTTTGTTTCCTTCAATATTGTGTGCAACAAACAACTGAGAGAAACCAACTTTCTGTGGTGCTCTGTACTCTTCAGCAACCTACTAATCTGGGTTCTTACTACTAGTTGAATAATGAAGGGAAAATGGGCCTTTCATTAGTGTTATTCTCTTTTATGTGTGGGTAATGCTAATCTATTCATCTTTTGACTTCAAAAAGAAACAGGTGTATTGACACCCGTTTTACCTTTTTTAAGCAAATTTAAAAAAAAAGGTTTTTGTCTTGAAAATAACTGGTTCTTTGCTTTCCAGTCCCTTCAATTCTCCAGATGACACAGTAAAACTTCAATGAAAGTCAACTGCAGTACTCACTGTAGTTTTACAGCCCTAAATAGTTACACTTGTCTGCAAGCAGTATTCTGCTTGTTCTCTGTTTCCACTCCATCTGTTCCCTTGCTGTCTCTTTTCCCCCAAAGAAAGATTATTTCTGTAAAGGAGCCGACAGATGATTTTGTTGTTATTTTTGTGAGATTTGGTGATGGCCAAGAGGTGGCAATAAAGCCTGTTGAATACGTTGCATGTCTTCACGATTTAGCCAGGACAAAAACCTCTGTTATCCATTTGGGAACCCATGAGTAAGCAAAGATTGCTTTCTGTCCTGCATCTACTGCTTTAGATTCTTCTTATGAATGGTAGCACTCCAGCTACCTGCTTTACCTGTCCTGAATCCTGCTATAACTGAAGGACTGTGAGTAGGTGTTGGCAGTTCATCTGTTCTTAGCCTGTGAAGGGCCTTTGTGTGTGTTTTAAGTCATGTTCTTCCTGGCAGTGCTGCAGATAAGCTGTGGGTTTTCTTGGTTTTAGATTGACAAATTATCATTAGTTTATGAAGATTTAAATAGAAATTACTGAGGTTCTAGTAATAACATGTGGCATAGTTATGAAATCTCTTGTCTTGGAGATCTGTAGGTTTCCAGAGGGAAAGTAGATTCCTGTGGAAGGAGTTGAAAATTGTTTGGCAGTAGATTTGCTTATCTTACGTTTTTCAAAGCACTGATAAAGAGGCTTTTAAGTTTTATTCTGGTAGGTTCTGCATATGCAATAATCTTTCTTAATTGAAAAATATTTATTTAGCTACATCTTTAAGTAATAAGCTGTAGATCAAACCTGACGTTTACAACTCCGCTTCTCCATGTAGTTTTAAAGAGTGTGCTAAACTGTGCAGGTGTTTCCTTTGAACCCATAGCTCATCCTAAAAAAGACTCAAGAGGAAGCACCTGTGAACATTCAAGTTTAGACTATAGACTTGCAGATTAAAAGGGAGGACTAATGGATTTTGCAATAAGTGTCTTTGGCTCCTAAGAGCCAGAGTTCTTGGGCCAGCATATTATTTTATTTCCCTGGAATATAATTCCTCTTTGTAGAATCAAGGATCTCCTTTATTTTGAGACACTATTGAGAATAAAGGGCAATCCCTTCAGGCACTCTGGAAATTTATCTGTGTCTGATTCTAAGAGGTGAGGTTGTTTTTCCGTGTAGATGTTTATTTTGACACCTAGGTCTTTCCCTCAGTCGGAATATGATGTTTGTATTCTGCACAATTGTCCTGACATGGTTGGAGTATGACACCCATACTCACGAGATGCACCGGTTCTTCTGGCCAGCTGTGTGAGGATTTGTTAGAATAAATGTTGTCCTAACTACGTAGCATAACTTTCTGGAGAATGTAGAAGACACAAACCTTGTCCTATGCTGAACATGTCAGCAGGAGGAGAGAGCAGCCCGTAGCCATCCTGCTGCTGAGGTAAAGAACATCTGCATTTCTGATTCATGGGACAGAATCATGGACTAGCTGAGGTCAGAAGGTTCCTCTGACCCCCCTATCTGACCCTGTCATCTAGTCCCCCCCCAGGCTCCCTGCAGGCTCAGCTAGAGCAGTGTGCTTATGGTCATGACCAGTTGAACCTGGAATCTGGCCCAATAGTGAAAGGAAAATATTATGTTCTAATTTTAGTTAGTCTGTTGAGATTCCTTGCTGAACTTATTGTTGAAGGCTTGATGAATTTTCAGCTGCTGTAGTTAATGTGTTTTTCCTGACTAATTTAATTTTTAATGGTCAGAGGATGCATTCTTGTACTGCCTGTGTGTGGTAGTCTTGTAAAGCTGTGGTACATTCTACCAAGTTCTGCTATACAGATTCTTAATTAAGTAATTTTAAAAAAAATTACTGATTAGCTGGTTGCATAAGTAAGACTTCTTTGGACCTCATTTCGCCTGTTAAAAATGCAGTTTCTGATATTTGTTTTTAAAGAAATACAAATCCATCTACATATTCTGTACATTACTTGTGCTATAACTTAATGGAAAAAGTCTCTTCCGGTGCTTGACTCTGAGTAAGCTTGTGAGTGAGAAACTGAAAGTGAAACAATCTTATTTTCTGTTGCTGAAGGAGAAATACGAAAAGTAGCCGAAGTACAATTAGCAATAAGACAATTTATTCAGAAATTATTTGAATATTGAGAACATCTGCAAAGGAACTTAGTCCTTTTTTTGATCCTTTGGAATTCTTTAAAGAAGAAAAACAATTCTTTATTCAAGCCGTTCTATTTGTTTTTTCCTAATGATTCCTTGCAGAGCAGCCAGCCTGTGTAAGAACAATAATGCTAGTATCCTCCATGAAAAGACAAAGGGTTAATCTGAGAATAGAGAAATGCACTTGAGAATAATACAATACTGACAAGTGTCCTTCAGATTCATCTTGAATTCTGGGAGCAGTTCAGTTCCTTACTGGCCCACATGAAGAAATGCTGTAGAAGTGGTATAAGTGGCTCAGAAGGAATGATGCCCCTGGTCTCTATGTGGGAGCAACTCCTGCTGCACTGAAGTGAGGGATGATGTCTGACTTCTGAAAGGAAGATTTTTCACCATTCTGGGAGAGGCAGTGCTTTTTTGATTGTTTGTTGGTAATGCTAGGAGATAACCCTATTCCTAAATGTTAATTTCTTTTTTACATTTTATCCTTCCCATTTTGTGGTAGGGAATGCGTGTCTATATGCATAAAGAGAAGCTTCAACACAGGGCTCTCAGAATCAGGGAGGAGTTTCTGCTTTTAAGTAATTCCTAACCATTCTTTTTTGAAAATCTCATCAGGTGTATGTTATGCA
>VYZP01063927.1:0-12018 GCA_013400635.1 Hypocryptadius cinnamomeus | reverse complement strand
TGCTCTCTGGTCCTGTCAGTGCTCCCCAGGACGATGCTGGTGCCTTTTCCCCACCCCTGCTCTGCTCTTTGAGTCTGCCATTGCACCCCAGGAAAATTTTGGTACCTTCTGCCCCCAACCCTTTTTGCTCTCTGGGGCTGTCAGCTCTCCCTAGAACAATTCTGGTGCCTTTTCCCCAACCTTCCTCTGATTTCTGGGTCTGTCAACTCTCCCTGGAACAATTCTGGTGCTTTTTCCCACCCCTGCTCTGTTCTCTGGGGCTGTCAGTGCTCCCCAGGACAATTCTGGTAGTTTTTCCCCACCCCTCCTCTGATTTCTGGGTCTGTCAGCTCTCTCTAGAACAATTCTGGTGCCTTTTTCCCCCAACCCTTTCTGTTCTCTGGGGCTGCCCAGCACAGTTCTGGTTTCTGTTCCCCCACAGGTGTGCACCAGCTGTGAGGACAATGCCAGTGCCGTGGGTTTCTGTGTGGAGTGTGGGGAGTGGCTGTGTAAGACCTGCATCGAGGCTCACCAGCGAGTAAAGTTCACTAAGGATCACATGATCAGGAAAAAAGAGGATGTGTCCTCAGGTGAGTGTTGGCTATCACTTTGTCCTGTTGGCTATCACTTTGTCCTGCCTGCTCCCAGAGCCTTTTCTCTTATATATGTTAAAAAAAAAGGGAGAGGATGATGGAGGTAACAACCAGGTCTGTGTGTTTTCCCTCCAGGATTTGGGAAAAGTGCACTAAAAAGTTACCAGTGCAATATTAGTAGCTGTAAAAATAGAGGAAGAAGTAAATTTATAACAGTGATACTTTGTGCAGTTTATGTCCAATGCATTTGGAAAGGATTTAGATCATAGTAATCTTTCTGTTTAGTAGAACAAGTAATTAAATTGAGGGGCTGGAATCTGGAGAGCAGTGGCATATTGATAATCTTACCCATTGTCCAAGGAAATTAAATTACACATTCTACTGTATGTTATGAGAAGCAATTATAATTCTCCCTGTAGAAGTGTATATATAAGTTTATATATAGTTATAACTATATATTTTATATAGTTACCTTCAATATATGGTGTTACTTTGTATTGATATTGCTGAGTAAATGTAGAATTTGAATCTATTTTAGGTTTAATCTCTCAGTGAGCAAAATTTAATATGTGAAGTGTGTGTAGGGTTTGTTCAGGTGTGCAGCCTTATTAGGACTAAATTCTTAAACTGTTGTTTGATCATATATCATTTGTAGCCTATTGAGGTAATGTGGAAAATGTTCTCCAAACAGGTCCAGGCTATCTGGATTTTAGATTAGAAAATTCTATTTGTAGATGGGTTAAAAGTTCTGATTTACAGACTTGTAGGTTCTCCACAATCTGGATGTGTCTGAAAATTATCATATTAAGGAAGAGAGATCTTGACACTTTGCTCTCTTAATTTAAATTAATTTAAAATTAATTAAGATCTCCATAATTGTCTTGTATCCTTTCAAAGGAACAAACATTACTTTTCTTTCTAAAAATTGTTTAATAGTTAAAAAGTTTGCTGTTGAGCTTATTTCTTTTAGACAAGGATCTTATTTCATTTGCTCTATCAAATAAACCTCATTTTGGACAGGCTTCTCTTTATGTCTTAATGAATGTTTTTAATAAGACATATTATCCATTTAAGATTCAATGTATTAAGCCTCACAGATGAGAAACCCCTAAATTCAATCAAATTATAGGGCCCAAGAAAGAATTACTGATGTTTTTACATGAATGCTAAATTGTGACTCTCAATGTGATATTGCAGCTCAACTTTCCCTTTGATACCTGCTGGGAAGGGGCTGAAAAGTGACTCTTCCAGAACCAGAAAGTTTATAAAGATTATAAAACAAACTGTTATTAAACTAACTAGTTAGTTAACTTAGTTAAACTAACTAAATATTTTTTGTATTTAAAATAAATACTTTTTATATTTAAAGATATACAATATTTTATATTTTAAATATAAAATATTTTACAAAGTTTATAAAATAAAGTTTATTTAAAAAGTTTATGAAATAGTCTTTTTATCAGAAATTTGATTTATTGTGATTGTGGGGAAGGGCTGGTCATTGGTTTTTTTTTTCTTCTTAGACTCAAAGATGTGCCCTGGAGACTTTAAATTTCTCTCAGTGAGTGGCAGCTGTAGGTTCATCAGCTCTTTCTTTACAATAACTTGCATGATATAACCAGCTTCAGAAACATTGGAGAGCGAGGGAAATTAATTTAAACCCTACCTGCTGTACCTTCCAAAAGCTGCTTTCCTTTTTGCTGAGCTCAAAATATCTTCAGAACACTGTACAGAATTTTTTAGTAAACCCACAACTATTTTTTGCCATTATTTGTTATTTGGGGGTTTAAATAACTTTTGACACAGGCAACGTTTGCTTTGCAGTTCCCACTTCAGTTGTGTTTGACTAAATGAGGTGTTTGAAGGAATAAGCTGGAAAACCCATGGGGCAAAAAGAGTTTTAAAAAAAGGTTAAAAAGGTTTGAAAGGTTTGAGCCATCCTTCGGTGTGTCAGAGGTGAAATTATATGGAATTAAATCTTTATAAACACATGTGCATCGTGCTGGTGTTCGTGTGCAGCCTTACAGGGCCTTTTGAGTGCTCATGAGAAAAGATGAATTCCTCCTTCTCCTTGAATGAATAAAGTGAAAACAGCTCTTAACCACTGGCACTGTAAATCACAGAGTCCTGGAGGTTGGGAAAGAGCTCTGAGATCATCAGGTCCAACCCCTGATCTGCTCACAGCAGCTTCAGCCTGAGAGCACATCTGGAGGTGCCTTTGCAAGTTCTTGATTGTTACTGCAAGTTAGTTGTTTTGCTCTTCAGATTGTCTCAATTTTATTTTAAAATGCACAAATGGTTTATTTTTAAAAACAGAGGCCGTGGGAGCATCTGGTCAACGTCCTGTTTTCTGCCCTGTCCACAAACAAGAGCAGTTAAAACTTTTCTGTGAAACCTGTGACAGGCTGACATGCAGAGACTGTCAGTTGCTGGAGCACAAAGAACACAGGTACAAATATACAAATATTCCCAAATATGTCTTAACTCCTGTGCTGTGCTGTCTCAGAGGATGAAATGGCATTGATGGGAGCTGCTTGTCTTGGAAATTCTGCTGCATTTCCTCCTGGTTGGACTGAACCCATCCCTTGCAGAGGAGAACTGTGGTATTTTTTGGGTGCAAAGGGAGGAATAATGAATCTGACTCTATGTTCTTAGAAGGCTAATTTATTATTTTATGATCTATAATATATTAAAGAATGCTACACTAAACAATACAGAAAGGATACAGACAGAAGGCTAAAAGATAATAATGAAAAACTCGTGACTCCTTCCAGAGTCCTGACACAGCCTGACAGTGATTGGTCATTAGGTTAAAACAATTCACATGAAACCAATCAAACAACCACCTGTTGGATAAACAATCTCCAACCACATTCCAGAGCAGCAAAACACAGGAGAAGCAAATCAGATAATAATTATTGTTTTCCTTTTTCTCTGAGGCTTCTCAGCTTCCCAGGAGAAAATCCTGGGCAAAGAGATTTTTCAAAAAATATGATGGTGACAGAGAACCTGTGTGGAGTGATGGAAACTTGGTCAGTTGGTTGAGCTTTGTCAAGTCCCCAAATATGAGCTTCAAACCAAGATGGGCTGAGGAGGTTTGGTGTGATTCAGGTGTTGATTTGCCTGGCAGTTCCCGGTGCTATCACTGTGGTCAGGACTTGAATGGAAATTCCTGTAGCCCTGAACACCTGGTGCTGTAAAAGAAGCAAAAGTGATAGAGTGAGTCATGGGTGAGGTAATTTTCTGAAAGGGCATATTTGATTGTGCAACAGTCTTTAGGGGAATTTTGTAAAGAAAGTCTAATTTTTGCCTCTTGCATTAGTATATCCTTTTGGTGCAGAGGGGAAGAATGGTTTGGGTTTAGTTGGTTAAAAGTTGCCTCATTCCAGGTAAAAAGAAATGCTGGGTTTGCCTCTGCTAGAAAAGGAGTTGGAACCCCTTTAGGACACATTCCAACTTCCTGCTCTTGAGCAGCTCTGTCATGTAGTTGTTTGAATGTCTGAACAAATGTTTTTCAGTGTTATAATAGAGAATCTGGGGATAATACATATTATCAACCACTGCACCACTGCTTTTCCTTAACTCTTCTCTCTAAAGGTGTAATACTGAATTTAGTATTCTGTTTTTCTTTTTTTCTTTTTTAGAAAAACTATTCTGTTTTTCTCAGAATAGTGATTATTCTCAGACTGCTACAGCAGCCTGTGGAAAACTTTTACTTTTGAAATTGTTATTATTAAAATATTAACACCTTCAAATATTCCTGCTCTGTTCTGTCCTAGGCTTGATCATAAATATCCTGGATGACTCCCTTGTCACAAAGGGTGCTCTCCTGGGATATATTCACTAACTTGGTCTGGTTGATTTCTTTGCATCTGTTCTGTGCATGTTGCTGATGGATTAACAGATGGATCTTGTCCTCCTTACCTGTGCTCTTCCAGAAGGAGAATTTGTTGTTATTAATGTGCTTTTTTTTGCAGAGTATTCTTTCCATATGGTTCTGTGTGCAGGTGTGAATTACAGATGATTAAGGCACTGCTTTGTCTGCCTGAAGTACAGCTGAGATTTTGTGGAGAATCATGCCAAGTGGAAAAATAATTGATTTTAATCCCCTATTTTCTTCTTACCTGAAATGCTAATAGTTTACCCCAAAGGAGGGTGAATCACCATTTCAGTACCTCCATAGTCCTGTGTTCAGAGTCTCCATTGTAGAATTCCAGAATGGTTTGGGGTTGGAAAGGACCCTAAAGATGATCCAGTTCCACCCCTGTCAGGGCATGGGTTGCTGGGGATTCTGTAGAAAGCTGACAATTCTTTGGGCAGCCTGATGCTGTGAGTTTCCTCTAATTGGGGTAGTTTCCAGTCCACACACTTGGCAAGCTGCAAGTGCAATACTGGAAAAAAGAAAAGGATTTTGGCTGTAGCAAGAGCTACAGCAAAACTTTAGCAGTACAAGCTAAATGTAGCTTTTTCACTTCTCCTTCGAGTGGAAATATAATTTTGAACTTTATGAAAATAATTTCAGAAAATCAGCAGCTCCCAAACATTTCAAGTTTTGCTGTCTTTGGGCTTTAGGAATGCTACTTTTTTTTGTATTGTAGTATCTAAAATCTCCTGCTGCTGTCTGTCTGCAAGAACTTTAGACTGTTCTTAGAAAAAGCAAAATTCCAGCCCTGAGAATGAAGAATCTCAACTCTTGGAGTTCAGATTTGTCTGTTGCTGGTACAAACTGAATTAACAGGAGTAGAGTTGTTTTCGTTGTGAATGATGTTCTTTGTCTGAGTCCCTGTTATCATGGTTGTGAGTCATTTAAATAAAAAAACTGTCTTGCTGTGAGTTTGATGACAATCCAGTCTTTTCCTTTGGATTGTAATGTTCTAGATTGTGACAGAAGACAACACTAATTTCTTCTTCATTTTCTTTGGAAGATGGTGTAAGTTGTTTCTAATGCACCTTATAGAATGCTTCATTAATTGCAGCAATTTTCTGCCAATTTGAATATTGGGAAAACATTGCCAAGGTGTTCTGGGACATTAAGTTTCCCCTATTGTTAACAAATTACATTTCAGAAGCATGAGGCTTATTTACTGCCAAGACAAGACTTAGCCAAGTGACTGTCAGGAATCCTGGGTTTTGAGCAGTTGGTCAGAAATTAATGGAGCTGCTTTAATTCCCCTTGGACATTTTCAGCAGAGGCATTGTGTTTCTGTGGCATTCTTAATTCCAGTATTTTAGGAAAAAGCACCTAATGCTGTTATTTGCCCTCAGTGTTGGTACTTACCCTCTTTTCAGATGAAGTAATGGAAAGTACCTTTGATAGCAGCTGTTCAGTTGAAAAGTTTGGAAGGGAATAAATATTCTTCACTTGGAAGCAGCAGAGGTGGAAAAAAACTTGAAGTTTTTTACTAGGGAAATTTTCTTCAGATTAAACTAATGCAGTCAAACATGAGCAGTATCAGCTGAAAAAGTGGGGAATTTGGGATAGTTTAGGGGTTGTTTTTAGTATCCTTTAATGTGTGTTTAAGCTTTTGGTGCATTTTCCTCACCAGACTCTGAGGATCCTGGGAAAAGGGCACTGCCTCCCTGTGTGGTTGGAATTGATCATTTCCCACAGAGGTTCAGTCTCCTGGCCAGTACCAAAGGACTTGATCAGCACTTAAACATTTTGCACAATGGTCAGAGTATTCAGAGTCTGATTTTTCTCAGTGTTTTCTTTTTCTCAGTGTTTTTTCTCAGTGTTTTTTTTTTTTTTTCCTCAGTCATATTTTTTCAAAATTTCCTGGCTTTGCACCTGAGCTGGGAGCCCTGAGTTGCTGCCCCTTGTTAATCAGTGTCTTCTCTTGCCTGTTGAAAGGTACCAGTTCCTGGAAGAAGCTTTTCAGAACCAGAAGGGTGCAATTGAGAACCTCTTGGCCAAACTTCTTGAGAAGAAGAATTATGTAAATTTTGCAGCTGCTCAAGTTCAAAATAGGTGAGTTCCCCAAAATGATCAGCTATTACACTGCCTTTTTAATGAGTCACAGCAAGATGAATAGTGGGACTAGAATAACACACTGGAGTTAATTCTACATCTTAATTACTTTTCATAATGTTTATTTGCCCCTACAAGACTCTGCATCTCTTGGAAGTTCTTACAAGAAATAAATGTTAAAGATTATGTTTTTTGTGACAGCTTTGAATAGAACCAAAGGTGTGACACATCCATTACACTTTGGGGATGGGGAAGAAAAAAAGGAATAAAAAAGGCAGGAAAACCCATCCTATAATTTCTTTTAAGTTAGCTCTAGGCAACAGAACAGTTGAAATATTAAAATACTTTTGTGTTTCATATTAAGGCCTCTGATAACTGTGTAACAAAAACTTAGTGTGAATTTGAATAGGAAATTGTGGTTGGTTGTGGGGTTCTGATTGGGGTTTTTTTTAGGTGGCTTCACTTAAGATTTCCAGGGTTATCTGAAATTCAACGTCACGTTAAATACCAAATCAGAGGCAGAGGGAGCACGTGATCTCTGCTGGCTCTGCTCCCCCTGGGCTTGTGCTGCAGCTCAGGGAATTCCACCCCAATTCTCTGTGGTTTGGTGAGCCTTCTGCAGCTTTTAGGTCATTTGCAAAATGACACATCAGCTGGGGGTGGAAAGTACAAGGGCAGGAGGAGGATGTGCACCAAGATAGAAAGAGAAGTTCTGATGTAAATTTTTAACTCCTTGTGGTGCTATCTATATTTTTAAAAAAAACAGTGTAAGGGAGGAAGAACATACAGCATGACAGAGGCAAATGTGTGAAGAGGGAAGCAATGAAAATTGGTGTTTTTATGTGCTGATTTTCCATGGAAGTCTTTGAAAGGTCCCAAAACACAACAGCATTGTGAAGCATGGAAATGTTACACTCTTGAAGAGACAGTCACATAGGCAATAATTAAACTGGGAGCTCAAGGATGTCACAAAACATTCTGTGATAGGAATTCCAGGCCAGGAATGGGTGATGGAATTAACACATTGTAATGATGGGGGGTTTTTGCCCAAGAGTTTCTGGCTTCAGTGAATTCAGTGAATTTCTGCAGCTGGGATTGAGTTGTGTCAAGATCTCAATTTTCTGCTGAGCCAAGAGGCTGGTGCAGGTGAGACAGTTTATTCCACTGCTTTGCTGGTGTGTTGGACACAAAATCCATCAACCTAAAAACTTCAAGGAATGGGAAAAAAAAAGGTATTACAATTTTGTTGTCAGTGGTGGCAGATGGCACAAAATCACCATCATCTGTGGTGGTGGAGCATGAGAGTGTTGAAGGAGCAGCTCTGCTGGAATAATTGTTGGGTGCCAAAGCCAAGGGTGGATGCTATGGACTTAATGAAGGGTTGGTTGGGTGTTTTGTGGAGCAGGAGACCAGGTTGTGCTGTCATGAAAACCTCCTGTGTCCCAGGTGCCTTAAAGGGCTTTGACTCCAGCAGGGTTCATCAACAGGGAGTGTTGGTCCTGTGACTGAGTGACATCAGATCCTTCATCTGGCAGCAAAAGAACTCTTCAAAAAAGAACAATTGAAGCCTTCACGTTGGCTCATGGCGAAGAATTCTGCTGCAATGTGGTCTTGTTAGGTTAAGGCAGTGTAGGATCAAATAAACCCAGAATTTCTATGAGTTTAAGAAATGCTGTATTTCAAATTCTGTGGACAGAGCTCAAGATTATTTGCTTGAATCTGAAGAAGATGCAAATGCACTAAAACTGAGGAAAAATGGCAGTGATGAAGGGGTATAAAAATTTGTTAGTCAGTAGTATTAAAGTACAAGAGAATGATCTAATATCAGGCACATCATTAGTGAAATGTTTATCTCTTTATTGTGTATTAATTACAGGTCTGTAATATTTTTTTGTTACAATGCAGAAATTAATTTGAAATTCAGGGTTGATTTCTGGTTAATATAAATGATCTTAAAAGTTGAAAGCATCAGATATAAATTTTTCATAGTGAGTGACACAATTTGGATATAAATTTATAAGTGTACATATAGACACATGTGGTTGTAGCTGGTTATTTCTCTGTATAAAGTGTGTAAACTACAAGGATTTCCATATTATTTGAAGTAAAACAAGTTGTGGATTTGTTTGGCAATGAAGTGTAAAGGGACTGACAATTGCTTTTTTTGTTGTTTTTTAGGATAAAAGAAGTAAATGAAACCAACAAACGAGTAGAACAGGAAATCAAAGTGGCTATATTCACCCTCATCAATGAAATCAATAAAAAGGGAAAATCTCTCCTACAGCACCTCGAGGTACACTTGAAATAAAAAGCACTGGTGGTGTTGAGTTTCCAGTCCCCTGTTGAGGGGAAACATTTGAAAATGGTTTGTGTGGTGTGACTGCAGGTGTTGCAGCACTGAAACTGCCTCTGAGGGATGTGCTGGAGTTAAATCTCTCATTTCTCCTCTCATCAGAGCCCGTGGCTCCTTCAGTTTTGTGTCTGTGCCTCGTATTCTAAATTGGGCTCATTGTACAGGAGTGGCTGAAAATCTCCTTTTCATGTTCTGTTTGCCATTTTTCTGTATTATAACATAATTCTAAGATGTGTATAATTTAATAATTCCCTCAAATATCTTTTTAATGTTCATGTAAGAACAGACAGAGCAGTCTCATGTATTTGTACATGAAGGTGTAATGCTAGTATTTAAAGTTGTATTATACAACTTTAGAGACCATGAGTTCAAGCATCCTTTCCAGATGGCATGTTCTGAATGATTGCATTGTGACTTCCATTAAAATCCATGAAAATATTATCTGAATAGAGGAAATCTGTTTTACCTGAATAGAGGAAATCCCTTATAAGAAGTTGGTTCAGTGCATATGGCCAGCCTGCCATGAAAAATTTAGGATCAGATGAATCAATAGATTTTTCCTGGTTAAGGAACAATTATTTGGCAAGGAAATCTAATGTTCCTGGAAGAATAGAGTAACTTGATGATAAGTAAAAGAAATAATGTAAAATTACATGAATTTTGGCTTTTCTTATTTACCTAGCATTTATTAAGATTTTCTTGGGACATTTCCCTTCTGATCCAAAACCTGCCAGCAGTTTGCATTTTCCTCCTACATCCGAAAGCCCCGTTGTAATAAATTACTTTACAATTTACAATTTACAATTACTTTGTTGTAACAAAGTCTCTGTTTCTTTGCAGAACGTAACGAAGGAGAGGCAGATGAAGTTGATCCAGCAGCAGAATGACATCACTGGTCTGTCACGACAAGTGAAGCACGTGATGAACTTCACTAATTGGGCCATTGCCAGCGGGAGCAGCACTGCCCTGCTCTACAGCAAGCGCCTGGTGAGGGCACCAGGGGCTGGCCAGGGAAGGGCTGAGCTGCAAGGGACTTCTGGTAGCACCAACCCCTGAGCTGGNCCCAGAGCAGACAGAGAAATATTCCCAGTGCCTTGGATTTCCACAGTCAGGGAATAATTAGCGCTGACTCCATGATTGCAGAGGCCTGATCAATCACTTTATTGTACTATATTATATTATGCTATACTATACTTCTCAAGAAGCTCATCCCCTTCCAGACAATCCAATACAACTTTGACTTAATTCGTCAATCAATCCAAGCATCATCCAGTGTCCAGTTAAGAAATTTGTTAAACAAATCTCCATAACACATTCCACACGTGCACAACAACAAGTGCAGCAAGTGGAGATCAGAATTGTTTCTCATTCTTTTCTCTGAGCTTTCTCACAGCTTCCCAGGAAAATCCTGGGAGAGAGCTGTCTCTCTCTGTTCAGAGGATCTGTGATTACCACAGGGACTCACCCACAGGGATCATCCATGCTGCCCCTGCCCTGCACAGACACCCCAAAATCCCACCCTGGGCATCCCTGGAGTGTTGTCCAAACGCTCCTGGAGCTCTGGCAGCCTTGGGGCAGTTCCCAGAGCCCTCTGGGAAAGGAACATTTCCTGATATCCCACCTAAACTCCCCTGGCACAGCTGCAGCCCTTCCCTCAGGTCCTGTCCCTGCTCACAGAGATCAGAGCTGTCCCTCTGCTGCTCCTGAGGAAGAAGCTGCAGCCCCCAGTGAGGCTCCCAAAACACAACACCATTGGGAAGCATAGAAGTTTTACAGAATTGAAGAGACAGTCACATAGGTAATAATTAAACTGAGAGCTCAAGAAATGTCACAAAACGTTCTCTGATAGGAATTCCTCAGGCTCCTCTTCTCCAGCAGAGCAAAGTGCCCTCAGCCACTCCTCATGTGGCTGAACAGACCTGGCTGTGCATATCTGTCCCAATCCCTGTGTCCAGAGAGGGAAAAAGTTCCAATATACCCAGTGTGAGATAAGACACAAAGTCAGGTGTTGGTAACCAAAAGGGTAATTCCCTTTTATTGACATGAATACACCCATTTCTGGACGTGCAAGCCCAGGGCTGTGCTCACCCCTGCTGCCATAGACCAGCACTCTGCCACCAACTTTCCCAGTCTGGGAACGTGTCCTGAGCCACAAACACAGAGGGGCAGGAGAATCAAATGTATCCAGAGTGAGATTAAGACACAAATGAGGTCAAATGTTGGTAATCCAAAGGATACACCCAGTTCTGCCATGTGGGTCCATCATGGCCCCGTATCTTGAGCTTCAGATCTTACACAGAGCCGAGCAATTGTGCAACAATTTACTCTTTACCATAAGGGTTTAGGGAGTGTTAGTGTAGAAGGAATGGGGTCAGCTCTGTGAAGGCTGTTTTGATGGAGTAATTTCAACAATGTTGTGGTGTAAGAGTGCTGCTCTGCAATCCTCAGAGTAAAGAAGTTGTACAGTGTGGGATTTTCCTGACAAATTGAGAATTTCCCAGGCTATGAACCAAACTTGCTGCTTCCAGTCCTTGTTGGTGTTCCATGGCCTAAACTCTGGGTAAACACACACTTGTTTCTTATTCTTTATTTCTCTGTCAGCAGCAGAGTGTTTTTGTTTTCTCTCAGATCACCTTTCAGCTGAGGCACATCCTGAAGGCACGCTGTGATCCCGTCCCTGCTGCCAACGGCGCCATCCGCTTCCACTGTGACCCCACCTTCTGGGCTAAGAATGTTGTCAATTTGGGTGAGAAAACCCTGTTAAAATGTTTAATCTGTGATACTGGGAAAACTCTCTTGAATTGGGGGTGTTCATCCAACAGGAATGAGTGCAGTGTCTCTTAATACAAGAGACAAAAACTCTCTTGACCATAAACTCTCATAACCCATCCAGCCCTGATTATATGCTCTGTTCTTTCTATTAGCAAAGCTTTCTCTAAATAGATATTAAAAGTATTATAAATAATAATTTATAATAATAAATAATAATCTGTTTATCTATGATAAATAGATATTGTTTTCCAGTGGGAATGGTTCTAGGAATGGCCCTAATCACAGAATCACAGAGTGGTTTGGGTTGAAAAGGACCTTAAAAGTCATCTCATTCCATCCCCTGCCATGGGCAG
>VYZP01063926.1:0-46709 GCA_013400635.1 Hypocryptadius cinnamomeus | reverse complement strand
CTCTGCATCCCATCCCCGCATCCCATCCCCGCATCCCATCCCCGCATCCCATCCCCGCATCCCATCCCTGCATCCCATCCCCGCATCCCATCCCTGCATCCCATCCCCGCATCCCATCCCCGCATCCCATCCCCGCATCCCATCCCTGCATCCCATCCCCTCATCCCATCCCCGCATCCTCTCCCCGTGCCCCATCCCCGCGCGGCTCCGGCCCCGTTCCCCGCGGCGGGAGAGCCCCGGGAGAGGTGCGGGAGCGCTCTCGGGAGCGGGGCTCCGGGGCGGCGCGGGGAGCAGCGCGCTGTGCGCGGAGGCGGGCGGGGACCCGGCCTGCGGGACCAGAGCTGTCCCTGCCACATCTGGGGAGCGAGCTCCCGTGGCGCGGGTGGCCCCCCGAGCCGGGCGCCCCAGCAGCACGCCCCAAGTCAGGGAGCAGAGCCCTCCGCCTCTCCCGTCAGCATCCCTGGCGTTAAAACCTCTGTTGGCGAAACGCTGCTTCCCGCTAAGGCTGCATCAAGCCAAGAAAAGTTGCTGAGGTTTTGGGTCCTGTATCATCCCAAGTGTGTGTCGGGAATGCTTGTGAGAACCGGGAGTAGGAAAGGGAAACGGGGGGATACTGCAGGAAGAAGATAGGAAGCTGAAGACGTGATTTTCTCCTCCCTTCCTCTTTATGTTTCCTTTTTTTTTTTTTTCTTTTCTAATTTTTCTATCTCTTCTCTCCATTTTTCCACTTTTCAAGTTTACAATTAATGAAATATTCTTGGAGGGGTTGTTCTGCTGCCACTGACTCCTTCGTGGTGGAGTCAGCTCTTTCTCACCTCTGCCAGGATGCGCCTTTGCTCCGGGAGCGCGGCCGGTGCCGCAGGGCGAGGGGGCTCCGCTCCCGGGGAGCTGCGGGCTCCGCCTCGTCCCCATCGCTGCCCGGCAGGGCTGGGAACGGAGCTCCCAAGCACGGGCTGGCTGTCCCGGCTTCTGTCCCTGTCCCCTGGCTCTCGCAGTCACTGGGGAAAAGGGGCGTGAGGGGAGGCTGCAGCCACAGCCAGACCTGTCTGGCAGTTCCCAGGGGCGCTCTGGCCTTAGGCAGAAATAACTTACAGGCAAAAGTTACTTTTGCTCTGACACGAGTGCAGCGAAGGGCTGTGGCGGCTGTCGAGGTGACTGAAGCATGAAAGACTAATTTCCAGTCCTTGTGGGGATCCTGACTTCACAGTCACGTCTTTAGCTGCTCTCTGAAGAGACCAAGCCTCCTTCTCAGGAACTTGATTCGTATTTTTCATCAGAATTATTGGAAATATTTCTTTCCCGAAGAGTGTTCGTTCAGAATGTGTTTGCTAAGGTGCAGTTTACTCTGCTCTGTGTGGAAAGAAATGCTTATCATGGTATCTCACTGAGGCAACCTGCACAGTAGCAGGCAGCCAGAGTATTTGTCAGGGGTTAAATCAATAAATAAAGCAAGTGAACTTG
The DNA here is from genome assembly GCA_013400635.1 of Hypocryptadius cinnamomeus. Taxonomy (NCBI): domain Eukaryota; kingdom Metazoa; phylum Chordata; class Aves; order Passeriformes; family Zosteropidae; genus Hypocryptadius; species Hypocryptadius cinnamomeus. The sequence goes on along the minus strand of VYZP01063926.1, from coordinate 45,248 downwards.
CTTCTTATATGCAAAATAAAATGCAAACTAAGACACTCAAAACTCATTAAAGTGTGTGCAGACAATAAAAGCTTATTAAGTGTTTCACGGCGAGGGCAGTGGAAGTGGAGCAGCACAGCTCCTACAGCGAGATCTGTTTGAGGCGCCCCTTTTTAGGCAGAAATTCCCGAGTTCACAGGACCCGTGAGCACTGCTGAGGGAGGCAGGAGCCGCCTTAAGGCTGAGAGTTTCCTGCTTTCTTGCAGGGAAAAGGCTCCATTCCCGCCCGGGAAGCTGTGCCTGGCTGGGCTCCCGGGCAGGGCCGATGGCTCCGGCAGGGACCGGCTGCTCCCCCCTGCTCTGCCGGGCTTGGGGGGCTTTCCCGGAGGGTCCCACCAACCTGACCTGCCCAGCTGCTTTCCTACAGAGGACATGGAGCAAATCAAACCTGCTGGGAGTCCTCTCCACAGCCAACCATGAATTAGCCTGAAAAATACATTAAACTCTGAGACGTGCCCTGGGGCTGGCACCTGGAGCCTGCAGCGTGTTCCTGGTGTGTTCTGGATGTTGCTGCTGCTCAGCGCTGAAAGAGGAAGGAGGACTCTGTGCCTCAGGGATCATCTGTGCCCCTCCAAAAGCCTGTATGCTCCACCAGGCTCCGTGAATGAACAAGGAGAGGTAAACTTAGAAGATAAGCATATTCATAGAATCAATAATATATTCAATCTGTATCTGTGGAGACACAGATTGTAAAAGCAGACCCAGCTTGTTCAGATTTGCTCAGTTAGAAAATTAAGTGACATCAAGCCTAACCTTTTAAAATATGAAAATCATCAAAATAACATTCTTATTACTTGCTAACATCCTACCTCAGACAGTCTCTTTCCATAAGCTACGCAGCACATGGTTAATTCTTGCCTGGGAAAGTGCCAGGGAAGATTTAAATATGAAAGGGAACGTTGCTCATTCAGTAAGTAGGATTCTCTTATTTATTATTGGCAAGAGAGATATCACAGAGAGGTTGGGGCTGGAAGGGACCTCTGGAGGTCATCCAGTCCAAACTCCCTGCTAAAATACCCCATTACCCTTTGGAAAAACCTTAAAGTGTCTCGAGTTTAGGTGTTTTCTGTCAAATCAATACCCTGCAGGGGACCCTTTTTTGAGTGTTCAGAGTCTGGTCCAGACTCAGAGTGACATCCCTGGTGCTCACAGACTCTTGTGCTGTTTGATGCCCACCAGAGATCAGGCACATTCCCGGTCCTTGAGCTGCCAGAGCTCGAGGAGGGTTTGGACAAGGCTCTCAGGGATGCCCAGGGTGGGATTGTTGGGGTGTCTGTGCAGGGCCAGGGGCTGGGCTGGGTGTTCCCTGGGGGTCCCTTGCTGTTCTGTGTTTGCCTGTCCTGTTCTGAGAGCCTGCTCTTGCACTTGCTGCCCAGCTTGGGTGGTTTGCCAGAGTTAAATTTATAGTCCAGTGTAGAGGCTGAGCATGAAATGTCACTGTTTCACAAACGGTTTGGTGTGGCTAATAATGCCATGGGTGAGCAAACAGCTGAAATAATTTTTTTTCAAAGGAAGATAAGACCAGGAAAAAGCCTGTGATACATATTTTTCTATGTAAAATTAATTAGGTCAGTGTAATATAAAAAAACAAGAATCCAGAAGTCATGCAGTGATTTGTGCTCAATATTAACTCTGCCCTCCATCCCTCTCTTTTAAAATTCTCTTCGAAGCCTCTTCTTTCTTGGTTGCATTTCTCTCCTAGTTCCCCCCCAGCCCCCTTAAATCTCTGCCTCACTTGGTTCTGCTACTGTGTTTAGACACTGAGGGATTTTATCCTGCTGTTCAAGTTTATCCTGTTGTTAGAATTTATATGTAGGTCACAGAACTCACAAATGGATGAGGCTGGAGGAACCTCAAAGCCCATCCAGTGCCACCCCTGCCATGGGCAGGGACTCCTTCCACTGTCCCAGGGGCTCCCAGCCCCATCCAGCCTGGCCTTGGGCACTGCCAGGGATCCAGGTGCAGCCACAGCTGCTCTGGGCACCCTGTGCCAGGGCCTGCCCACCCTCCCAGCCAGGACTTCCCTCCTTACATCTCATCCCAATGTCTCCTCTTTCAGAGTCAGGTCCAAGCCCCTTTCACACCCTGTATTTAACGTGAGTGTCCCCTCCTGGTGTGCCAAGGCAGGACAGAAGTCCTGCTGTCATTCTGAGTGCTCTCCACACACCCAGCAGTGCCTGCTCCTCTCCATGGATCAGCTGGATAACACCAGGAGAACCAGCATTCTGGGGGGCCCATTTGCTGCACTCTTTGGGGGTTCCTGGGGGAAAGAAGGAAATAGGAATCCCACTGCTGACCGGGACCACGGCCCCATAAGCCAATAATGCCTGGGAGATGACACCTGACTCGGAGGGATTAAAAAAGAAAAAGGAGAAAGTACAGCCATAAAGACCTGAAATCTTTTAGGAACTGTGGTGTTTCTGGTTTGTTCCCTCTCCTGGTTAAACATAACCCACTTTTAAGACCTGATATTTCTCTTAACAGTTTATTTGATTTCTACTTAAAGGCATGAAACTTCCTCATGCCTTTTGCTACCACAAATCCTTTTCATTATAATATCTTGTAAAATACTATCATATTACACTTTTTTCTTAGTTAAATGGAAAGCATTTAGGCTTGATCTATGTCCCTCAACCCCTCCTCTCAAAAGGGAGAATACCTGGCCCACTCTCAGGAGCCTCCTGGCTTGCTCCACCCCACAGTTCCTGTCTGGCTTGGATGGCACTTGGAGAATTAGGCTGTTCTTACCCTGACCAGCTCCTAAAGCATTTGAAATATCCCAAGCTAAGCATGGTAAAATTACAGGCCATATTTTAAGGTATCTCAACAAGGCAGTAGAAAGTTCAATTTTAATTTTCTAAGTCTGATCCTGAGCGGACTGATCATTACTGTTTGTAGGAATTGCCTTTTGATTTATGAAAGAAATTATAAATTGGCTCCTCCAGGTTCTGTAGCTGAATCTGGAGGTTTGCCTGCAAAGTGTGGTCCAGAACTAATCCATCTAAGGACGCAGCTTTAACCAAGCCTTCATTCTAATGAGCCTTTGATAAAAGATTTCCTTTGTGCTTTTGTTGGTTTCTGTGATTTCTGCTTCCATATCTTGTTTTGGTAAGTGATAGCAGGGAATGCTAGCAGGAAAAACCAAACGTGTCCTCTTGTGCAGAGTCCTTGGGAAAGGGCTGTGTCCTTGTGTCCTGGAAAATAAAAAGCACTGTTAATGTAAGGTATCAAGCAACTCAAACATAAAAGTGATAATTTAACAGGGAGAGATAATAACGATATCAATACATCCCTAATATAAAAGGGACAAATTAGCAAGGAATACTTTGCTTCTTTGGGGAAAGAGGAAAACTCAGTGCTGGGTTTTAAAGGAATGGGTGTTCTGGAATGGTCCCAGCTGTCCCTGGGGAGTGGCAAGTGGCAGGGTGGCAGTGACACCAAGGGCAGGGCTGACACAGGACCTGGCTGTGGGGCTCTCCAGAGGGAAATCAAACAAGAACAGAACGAATTCTGCTGTGAAATTGGGAAGTAATTTTATAAAAGGGACTAAATGGAACTTATAACTCTAATTTAGCAATAAATGTAATGAAATTTGGAGTACGGCGTTAATTGAAGAAGTTATTTTATAAATGGCGCAGAAAATTTTTTCTTGGTGCTTGAGCTGAGATTGAAGCCAAACCAGAGCTGGAATCAAGGACACCTTTTATGAACACATCATATTTTAAGTTGTGGGATAAACTGTGACTGGAGGAGAAGAATTCTTGCTGTGGTACCAAGTACCTGGGGCAAGAGCAGAAAAATACCAGAAGAAAACATGTCCCATCTCATAAAGGTGAAAAGCACAGGGACAAAAAACACAACCTGGGCATCAGGGTGGGAAGCTGAGTCCTGAAAGAGGAAAGGAAACAAATAAACCTCTCCCAGAATTACAGCTTCAGAAACTCCCTGGAAGCAAGGAGAAGTAACAATGCTAAAAGAGCCGATTCCATGTCTTGTCACCACTCCTTGTGGTTCCATGATTCCACTGCAGTGTGTGTGAACTTATAAAGCACTGAAATATCAAATATCAAAAAACCCAAACCAAAGTTTTCATCAAGTCATTTCTGAACAAAAACTTGATAAACAAACTTGCTCATGGAAAACTGTCAGAGGTTTTTGTGTGTGTTTTGTTGGGTTTTGTTTTAAAACATCATTTAAATGATTAATTACCTAGGCTACCAGAGTCAAAGTCGCCCACTATTTTCCATTTTAAGATGTTTTATTCCATTTTGATTCCATACATTTCCATTCTGATATTTTTCTGTGCTTTAATTGGTCAGAGTCAGATTTTCCATGCTTACCATATCCATGCTTAGACTGAATTATCTTGGCAAATTTCAGCAAACCCTGCTTTTCAGAATAAGATTATGAGGAAACATGAAAATCAGATCATATTCCATTCTTTTTTAAACATCCATGGGAACTGAAATTAGAGAAAGGTCAGACTAAGCAACTGTGATAAAGTATAAAGTCTTCAGAAATAAGGATTTCTTTTCATAGAATCATAGGATATTTCAGAGAATCTCCTGAGCTGGGAGGGAGCCACAATTCAGTCCTGGCTCTGCACAGACTCCCCAGCAATCCCTCCCTGTGCATCCCTGAGAGCCTTGTCCAAGTTCTGCCACTGGCATTTTAGGATGGACACCTCCACTGGTGAAAACCAAGGATTTTTATCATTAATATCTTGTTCTCTTTTCACATCTGTAACTGGCATGTTGCTTCCAAGAATGCCAGGAACAGAAAATCACTTGGATGGCACAATAATATTTTTTACATTAGGAAATTAATAAAATAATTCTGCCTTCCAAGAGAAGTTTAAATTAAGAAAAAAAAAAAAAAAGGGTGAGACATCCTGAAAAATCAGTATCTAATCATAATTCCAGCATGTATCCTATTCATTCCATCTGAATCCAATGGATAAAATCACAGTTTGAAAGCAGGGCACACCATACTGTGCATGTCTTTGTTATCAACAAAACTTGAAGGAAAAATATCCTATTTTACTCATTTCACATGAATTGCAGCAGCCTATAAATTCTGCAGGCTTGGGTTCCCCACCTTTCCTGCACCCAGACCACCTTTTATTGGATATATTCCTATGGTTTTAATGGTGCTGTGGAGCATTTCACCTGCTTTTTCCAATTGTGCAGCACCCCCAGGACAGCTGCACTATCTGCTGACGAGATCAGCACACAAAAACACATTTCAGTGTATCATAGCAGGTAGAAAAGGGCAATGTTAATTCAGGCAGCCATTAACTAAAACAGGGCATGAGCTAATAAAGTTGTACAATGATTAAAGGGGTGTATTTCTGATCCTGTGGTCGTTAAGGTGTGTTTGTGCCAGTGCAATTAGAGCAGCCCAGGTTTGCTCTGACTCACTGTATTTTATCAGTCTGCAGTTGTTCAGATTTCCACCAAATCCTTTTGTTCTTGAGAGAAACCCATAATATATCACTCTATATATAAATATACACATGTGAAGAGAAGGAGAAATAACATTTCATTTGTACAAAAGGAGGAAAAATCACCCCCCAGCTTTATCGCTGACAACAGCTGAGGGAAATTTAAGTTCTTTCATTTTATTTGCAGCAAGGCTTAAAAATAGATTTGCAAATTCAGACTGGAAACTCTTCTGTCCTTTTCCAGAAAAGAAAAGCACATCACAAAATGGACAAATCAATTCCAATTGCTTCTTGCCCAAAGAAACAGCACTAAACCTCAAGGTGTCTCAGGTAAAGATTCCAAATCAGGAAATGAAAAGCTGAACAAGAAAACACTGAGGTCAGGCAGGCTCAACCTTTCCTTATCCCTTTTTTATCCCTTCTCTTTCATGCTGCTGGGAGGCACACAGAGGGGATGGGAGGTGCTGGATCATTAGGAACAGTCTGTATTTATAATTTCAGCCTGGGAGCCTCAGCCGGTCCCTTAGAGCTGAGCTGGTGTGTGCAGCTCCAGCCTCCCTCCCTCCCTGGTGCTGCAGCTGCCTTGGGGAGCCCCAGAGCCAGGAGTTAAGCTCTGCTCAGTTGGGGAAGGTAGAAGGGTAACACAGCTATTTCTGTCCAAGCTTACATGAGAAAATGGATTTGCCACCTCCTGATTGCCAAATATTGCTTTTTTTTCTGGTCCTGCATGAGCAAGGGCAGCGAAATGCTGTGAGCAGTGGGGGAATCCAGCCCAAGGGGGTGCTGGCCTTATGGAGTATGCAGCTTTTGCTGCACATTTCCTGTTACTATTAAAAGCTCACAATTAAAATGCTCACATGGATGTGGTGCAGCCCCAGTCTCTTGGTGGTTGGTCACACAAACAGAGCTCTTGCTGTGAGTTGAGGTTTCACTTGGATCAGGACTCCTGAAAAGCATTGATCCCACTCTCTTTAGAAATGCAGTAACTTCTGGAAGCTTTTCCAGTTGAAATGCTAAAAAAAAAAAAAAAGAAAAAAAAATTTAAAAAGTACTTGCTTTTGGAAGCTTTGGGGTTCTCTCAAGAGGAGGCTCTATCACAGCCTGAAAGCATCTTATAGGGAATGACAAAGCAGCGTGGCAGCAAAGTGCTCAGTGAACACTTTGGTGGGGGATTACAGACTGGCAGAGGGAACAGCTTTTCTAAGACAGAGGATCTTCCAGAACTGACCCTGCCAATGAGTAGCTGCAGGCAGAAACAACTTGCTTCACTCTAAAGATGAATTGGAATTCTACTCGAAAGGAAAAGTGAAAAGGGAGAGTGCTGCTGCTACAAAGAAGAGATGGAGATGTAAGTTCTGGAAATGCAGCACAGAAAGAAGGAGCTACATTTTTCATAAGTCTCTTTGTGCGTGTTCCTTTGTCAGAATTAATCTGTGTCATTTATCCAGAGGAGGAAAATGATCTGAACCAGCCCTGAGAGCAGCAAAGTGTTAATCAGCTCTTTAGAGCCTCCCCCTTGGGCAGGCCCTTAGAACACACGGAGAAACTCCAGATCAAACAAGTCCTTAGCACAAATGACAAATGCAGCTTATTCCCAGGCCCTCGGCAGGGACTGAGGTTTCAGACTTGTTAAAACCACGGAATGGGCTAACTGGGAGCTGGTGACACACTGCTGGGGGTTCTGCTGAAGCCCAGCTCTCTGAGGGAGCTGGCTCCAGGAGGTTCCCCAAGAAGCAGCAATCCCACAAGGACAATCTGCCGTGCTCGGGCTCCTCGGCTGCCGGCTCTGTGAGGTTTGTGCTGCTCTGGCAGCCTTGGAGAGGATCCCTGAGAGGCCACACACCGTGGGAGGAGTGCACAGAAGTGCAGGGCCTGGGACTGTCCTGCATCCAAGTCAGGCAGAAGCTGTGGAAATGTATGCTTGCAAAATCCAGGGCAGCAAAGGTCCATAAGGACCCAGATGTCGGGGAAGAAGGAAATGGAATCCATCTGTGCTTTCAGCCAGGACCAAGCCCCGGCAAAATCTGCAGGATCTGACCTGTGGGAGATTCCTCCCTTCATGTGTGGGGCTCTCTGTGTTTGTGACACTCCAGGGCTCAACCCAAAGGGAGGGCTGGGATTGAAGAAGTGCTTTAACTTTTAAAACCTCTGCCCCACTCTTCTGAACAAGTATTGATTCTGTTTCCTTCTAAGAGTTTTGCTCCTCAAGCTGCTCAAGACATTTACTTTTCTCTGTGTGGACAACAAAGTGAATTTCTATCTTCAGAAATGACTTCTTAGCAGAGGAGGTGCAGTTTAAATTATGTGATAAATCTGACCCATTCCCACTAGGAAAAGAAAATCCTGATGCTCATATAAAGCCTTTTAGTGTACTGAGCTCTGTGTTCCACTGCCCCATGTAATCAAGAAGTATCCTCTGTATCTTGAATTAATTCATGTGAGTAGCTCTTTACTGAAGCACACAAGTGGCACTAATCAAATACTTTGGGGTGAGTGATCTTGAAACCTATCTTTGAGGAATTCTGTGTCAGGGCTGGGAACTGGGAACTCAGTTTTGCCTGTCAGTGATCCTGCATTTTAAAGTCTCTCACTGCATTTACTTTGCTGAGTTACTAGAGGAAAAAGATTCATTATTAAAGTTTGGCTCTGCCTTTCACCTGAAAAAGATATTTTCCAAAAAGGAATGTAAAGAGAAGGTCTCATAATTGTGTTTGTATTACTCAGAGCTGTTGAGGAACATAGTTCTGCCATTACTTCAATGCGTGGCCTGGAAAGACTTTCACATTGCAAAAAATTCATTTTGCAGCTACATTTTCTCCAAAACTGGCTGTCAAAAAGTCATCCCTGTGTCATTCTGTGTTTGATGCTGGCTATAAGCTGACAGTTGAAATAGGTCTCCAGGAATTTCTGATGTCGAATGAAATAAACGCATCCTTGGAAACAAAAAGGGCTTTCAAAAAGGTGCAGCTACGACTGGGAGCAGGTTTCAACTCATTCCTTTTTGGCTTCTGTTATTGTCTGTTGGTTTTTTTTCCCCTTTAATCTCCCAGAATTTCTGCCACTGCCTTTGCCACACTTGCTACGAGGGCAAGTGTGGAGCATTTACCCAAAACAAACAGGCTGCAAAGCAAAAGCAGAGCTCAGGAAATCACACAGGCCTTTGCCCGGGTGTTCATTCCCATTTCAGAGAGCTCCTGAAAAAAGGGATGTATCTCTGTCATATTCAAACTCAGAAGTGAAGCAGACAAAGCCTCATTCTGCTTGCTGCAACCACAGCTGTAACCTGATAAGAGATTTTTTTTTCTCCTTTATTTTCTCTTTTCCCTTCCTTTCTGCCCCTCTCCCCCCTCCCTCTCCCCTTCCTTCTTCTTTCCCTTCTCCCCTTTCCTCTTCCCCCTTTTTTTAAATTTTTATTTTTCCCTTTTATTTTTCATCAGAAAGGTGCTGATGACATTATTCATCAAGATTGCACTTCAGAGCAGTTACAGAGTCTTGTGAACTCAAGGTCAGTAAAACTGTAATTCAGACACTCTGCTCTTCATCTTGCTCTGTTTGGTGCAAAATTAGGAAGAATTCTTGACAAGGTCTGCACACCCATAGCATTCCTTCTCAGCTGATGACAGGGAGTGTGCTGCTTGGTGAAACTCTGCATATCAGCTCTCACAGCATCCAACTGGCAAAGAAAGCAGGCCCTTGTTATGCAAAATCCTTGTTTGTAAGCAGTGTTCTGCCTTTAAATTGATTTTAATGCTCTGCCTTGGAGAGCTCCTGCACTGATTTTCCCAACAGAATCCACCACAAGGGCCATCTGGTGGCAGCAGCACATTGAATCTGCACAAAACCCGGTAGGGAATGATTCAGGGGTAAATTTCCAGCAGAATGCAAAGGGCTCTAACCCTGCACTTCTCTTAAGGAGATGTGTGCTGTGACACACTCTAGGCTGGAAAAATTCCCACAAACTTGGAGGGGAAGTGTAACTTGTTCTGTGGCTGTCATCCCAAGATGAATGTCAGTACAGGTATTAGAATGTAATAATTTTCTATTTTATATTAAAAATTAAAATTGTTTCTCTTCCTGTCCCTGTCCCTGAGCTGTTCCCATTCAGGGATTTTTGCTAATGGAGTCCTCAATGCCTTCTTGCAGGAAGGAACATCTTTTCCTTACTAAAGGGAAAACACCCATGACTCTAATGCACTGCTCAGTGCTGTGGAGAGGCTCATTTGGTACCCACAGCTTTTTACAGACACCCAAAGCCTTCAGGTATGGTAGCCAAGACTTTAATAAATGTCATGCTTGAACCATCATTGCTTTGCAATTATGAAAAGGTGAAAAATCTTTTGGGAGAACCATTTGAGATTCAGCCTCTTGAGGTAAATGTAAGACTTTTTTCCCTGGGAATGTTTTCCTGGGGTGTTTTGGCCTGTGCCTGTGCATATCTGGCAATAGAGTTTCCTGCAGCGAGGTAAATTTGGGGTGGTATCAGTGAGGTGGATCTCAGACACAAGTTCCGTGCTCTTTTCTTAGCACTGGGGGGGTGCTGGGGCTGGGGCTGTGTGCCAGCCTTTCATCTGCTCCCAGAGGCCTTCAGGAGGAGAGCACTGGATAATCAGGAGGATTTGCTTTCTGCCCTGTCTCTGGAAGGCAGCTCTTGAGGCAGAGGTGCTGACTAAGGAGCAGTGTTTGGTGCTGGGTTACAGCTCTCCAGAGGAGCTGCCTCTGTCCTGTCAGAGCTCCCTCGATACACAAACCCCCTGAAATCATCCCAGCAAAGCCCTTTGGGTCAATAAATAACCCCCCATGGAGGAGATAACCTCATTTTGGATTGAAAAACTCCTATTGTGGCTGGAAACATTTCAGTCTGCAGAGCCAGCATTCAGCCTATTTCATCAAGCAGCTTTTTCTCAGGCAGAGTGGCTGCTGGTGTCACACCAAGCTGTGTGACACCCAGCTGTGTGACACCCAGCTGTGTGACACCCAGCTGTGTGACACCCAGCTGTGTCACCTGCCCTGTGTCTGTCCCTGCACTGCAGAGGGGTGACAGCCATGGGCTTGGTCCCCTGAAGCCACCTGAGTTCCCAGGGCTGACCCAACCTGTGCAGCCTCTGTGCCACCCCAGAGATTCACCCCATCCCACCAGTTTGTCACTGGGGGGACCAGGGCACCCCTTCCAGCCGTGCCCATCCTGGGATTCTGTTCCTGGCTGCTCAGGACAATGTGCAGTTGTATCCCAGTCTGTCAGCTGTGTGCCTGGCCCCATCCCTAGGTGATATGAACTTCCAGCTTTCCACACCATGGTGCAAAGCAAAAGTGGCTCAGAACATTTGTGTCTGGCTCAAGAACATCAAAGGAAATAGAAGTGACCTCCAGCATTGGGTGGAAAATTGAAGGTGCAAACTATTTCTTACTCCCATGCTTTTATGGATTCGAAACAATCAAAAAATGATGATCATGGGCAAGTGTGATGTAAAGGATAAAAAATAATCTGTGTAAAGGATGAGAAACCCATCCTAGATAAAGCCTCTTTCAGTTGCTGAAACAACAGCAAGGGATGAAGTCATCCCTGGATGCCTCAACAAGTGCCTGTTGTGTTGCTCTGTGAATCACCCTGAGAGGCAGGAACCTGTAATTTCCACATGCAGAATGTCCAATTTCAATCAGTGATGAGTGAGAGGGAGGAGAGCACACTGAGCTGAATCACTCACACACGTAAGTGCCAACAGGTGCTGCCAGGTGAGTCACAGCAGGGCTGGGGCTGGGGAGGGTCTGTTTGTGGGGCACCTGGCACAGAAAATATCCTGGAGCCCTCCTGGCTCAGCTCCCCATCCCTGGGCACCCTGGCAGAGCCAACAGGCTGCTCCAAGGGCAGCATCCCACTGCTGGAAACACGCCTGGGGCAGGAGGGGAGCGGGGAGGTGGCACTGGAACCCATCCCAATCCTGCTCCTGCACCCACCCAGCCTTGGCTTTCTTGGTGCTACAGCTTCCCCCACTCAAATCCCAACCATGGAATCATGGAGTCAGAAAGGCTGGAAAGGACCTCCCAGATCATCATGTCCAACCTTGGACTGGGTGTTCCATGGCCACTAAATCACACAATGAAGTGCCACACCAGCTGTTTGTGGGTTTGGTCCATTCCCATAAAGAGGTGAAGCCATAATTTATGTGCAGTCTTGTGCTGATTTTCTGAGCTGAGAAAGCTGAGAAAGTCATAATGCTGCAGGAAATACAGGATTTGCACAGCCCTGATGAGAATGCCTTGAGAGAGAATTGTCCATGACAATGAGCACCAGCACTGATACTGAGGGATAGGGCAGGGAGGGTGAAATCCCCATGCCAGAGAAAAGAATGAGGTGTAAAGATTAGGGCAACACAAGGAAATTCCAGCGTTTTAAGCAATTTCAGCCACTGAGGCTTTCCCTTGAAAGTTTTGGCAGATTTCCCTAGGTGAGAATGCAGGGCTTCAGGCCTGGCATCCTGTGAGATCACTGAGACATTAAATGTTCCTGTGGAGAGAGAATTCCCTGGCTGCACCCCCTCATCTGCCATTCCTGAGGGCAGGGGAGGCAGGAGCCTCCTCCTGGAGCCCTCAGTGAGGAGCCCAGGTGTGCAGCTGTGTGCCAGCTCTGCTGCCAGGGACACATCATCCCTCTGAAGGGCTCCTGGGGAGTGCTTGGAGCAGCAGCAGAGCTCTTGGTGCAGACTTTAGCAGCCCCAGCTGCTCCTGCACCTCCCCAGCACTGATTGAAGGCTCAGGACTTCCCCTTCTGCTGCCTCTGCTTGTCCTCAGCGCCTGAAATCCTCCAAGCCCTCCCAGAACTGCACTGACCTTTTCTGTGATGAAACCACTCATTTTTAACACAAGGTTGTGGCCGTGTCCCTGCTGGTCCTGTCCTGTGGGAGCTGCTCCAGGGCACACACACACACTTCTGTCAGGGCTGAAATCATCAATTATTGGGCTTTATAAGCTGTCTTTCAGCTAAGAGTCCTCAGTTCTGCTATAAATAGTTCCAAAGCTGACCCTTCCTCAGCCCCAGTATCTGCTGTATGGATACACTGCTTTATCCATAGCAATTCCAAGGGGTTGGAAATCACCTCTTCATTCTTATTTTAAAAAATCATCCATATAAGAGCTCTTACCCCTTTATAAAAGCATGAAACCGTGGCTTTCTGCAGTTAGTTCCTCTACCTGTTGTAAGCAGTAAATATCTTAGGGTGAGAATGTGTAATATTTATGTGTTTTATTAGGGAAAATGCAAGATTCTGAAAGACATTAAATTTTATATGTGTGGTATGTATGAATAATTTGACCTAACTCACCACTGGTACATACAATCACAGCAAATGAATTTGTTGTATTGTGCAGTTTGACACAGTAAGGTAAAAAATATTTCCACCTGAGCAGCATTTCTTGGAATTTCAACAAAGCAGTAAATCTTAAACAATCCGTGTTTTTTCAGTGGCCGTTTCCAAGGGCTCCATTGTGGCAGGAAATGCTGATGTTATGAACTGATATGCTCTGACATTGCTCATGCAATGGGCTTTTAAAAACGTAATTTAACATAATGGAAATCTCCTAGAAAGGTAGATATTAATTTTCAAAAAAGTCTGATCATCCATTTGAATTAAATGCACAGCAGTTCATTCCTCAATGCCTAATGCAAACTTCTATTTAGAAGACAGATGCCATAATTTACCCAGTGCAGAGATCCTCAGCTGATGTAACACCTCTGTTCCAGGCAGCAGTAAAACTGTCTTAATTAAGGAAACACCAACAGATTAAAATGTTCTCATGGTTCATAAAATATTTTAGAGGGTGGCTTGGCAGCATTAGTACAAATGTTGTGCAGCCTGGTGTGTTTGAAGCTTATGCTCTGCACTTAAATAAAGAAAAAAGGATGCTGTGAACCATGGAAAAAGATGGCAATGTCACATTTCTGTTGCCATGTGTTGATATATGTAGTTATTGTGATTATTTAGTGGTTACAGAGTGAGTTCCTGTATGGTCACATCTCAGGGTCATCACTGAGTTTCTGCTGTGCTTTTACATCTCCAGTAACTTCCAGCCACTGAAGGAGCAACAGCAAAAATTCATCTAAAGGTAAGGATGAAACTGGAAGATAAAAGGAGCTGAGAGAGGGCTGGGTGAAAGAAAGAAAAATTCACCATAAGAGGGAAAGACTTTCCCTCAGTTCAGGGTGCAATGAATGAGGGGTTTGCAGGAGACGAATCCACAGCACAGCACCTGACCTGACTGTAAATAATATATATTCACATGGGCCAAACTAATTTCATTTAAGCCACAGCTGGTAGCAAAAAATCTACACAACTGGGGGCTGTTGCAATCGGCACTGAAGTTTTGAGTGAGCAAATCCATTAATTATGCATCGATTTTCCCAGGCGTGTTTGTTCCAGTGGTGCACAGCTGCCAGTTTGGCTCCGGAGTGCTGAAGCATCTGTTGAATATTTACATGCAGCTCCTGAACACGAGCTCAGTGCTTCCTCCCTGGCTCGAGGCACCACAGCAGAGGAGGGAACAGCTGTCTCAAAAAGCCACACAACCACAAAGTACCTGCAGAGAATGCTGGGCTCCAGCGTGGCCCAGGGGAGGGATGGCACCTTGACTGTTTGCATTTAGGCAAGAGTCATAATGGGTGCATCTATTAATGCAGTAGAACAAAACAGGGAGAAGGGAAAGATGTGTCTTTTCATGGATTAATGCTGGATGTTGCTGACTAAAGCAGAAAGGAAGTGGAGATAAGTTTTCCTTCTTATTTCTGAACTTTACAGGAAAATCTGTTTGCACTTACCCATAAACTCATACACAGAGTTGTGTTCCATGAATACAATCCTGAGAAACACAGTTCCCTTTTGCACTGAATCTGTCAGATCTCATTGATTTTAACAGTTACTGAGGAAAACCAGCTCCTTGCTAGGCACAGAGTGAGTCCTGTAGCAAAGCATGGGGCTGGGACCTGAGCACAGGGCTGCTGAAAGAAGTACCTGAGAAGCAGCTAAAGCCAAGGGAAGTGAGTAAAACCATAAATTAATGGGAAGTGATGACTGAATAGGGATAAAATAGAGAAACTCAAACTGATGTGATGTTGGAAAATGAGACTTCCCAGTTAGGATTCAAATATCTGTTACACAGAGTTTAATGAAGTTTATACCCTGGCAGTGCTGTATAAATCTAGAGCAGAAGACAGATTTAATCCCATTAAATATTTGTCAGGGATTTAATGTAGTAGATAATATAACAGGCACTATTAGACCTGGCATCACAATTTCCCATTTTTACCAAGTTCTGTGGCTGCAGGCAGAGCTTTGCCTGAGACAGGGCTCAGTGCCTGGGCTCATGTTTCTGTTAATGGATCCCAGGCAGGCCCTGGAGCTGCTCTGGGTTTCTCAGCTCCTCTTTCCATGCACTCTGAACCAGCTTTGCTCCCTCCCTGCAGAGATGGCTGCTGGAAATGCTGTAACAGGGATATTTCCCTAACCTTCCTTTTAACAGAAATGGGCTAATTTGGCCTGCTGGTTCTTTATGTTTTTTCTATTCAAGAGCAGAATACCATCATCATCCTCCTCAGAGTCAAACAGCTGCTGCCAAAAACAACTTCCTTTGCTGAGATAGTGACACACCCTGGTCCTGCACCCACTTCAGCCAGGATCTCCAAATGTTAGCTCGGGGAATGCCTGTCTTCCACCTTGCTTGTACGTTTTATTTTCTGGTATCATCCCAGCTTTTATGCTTGGCTGAACGAAAGTAAGATAAATAAAAAAGGGTTTGAACTCTGCAAATGTGGGAAAACTTTTGTTACACCCAAGAACTTGGAATGGATAAGGAATCACTGAATTTCTTTTAATTTATACAGATTAATTTATCTTCTTTGGTTGGTTAGAGAGTTGGTGTTTGAGGCCTTTGTGTGCAGTCTGTAGCAACTACCACACACAGCAGATGGAAGCTGCTTTTTAAGAATACCCTACTGCTCTGTCATCAAAACTTTAGAGTTTCTAGGTCATTATAATCATTCCTGTGGCAATTAAAATGCTGGGGTTCAGATACTTGGTTGTTGGGGTTTTTTTTTATTTTTTAATACAGCAGTTCTCAATTAATTAAACAGAATAATTAATTCTTCAATGTTTATTATTCTCTTGTTTGAAACCTTTTAGCTGTCAGAGCTGAGAGAACACTTGGTGATTGCTGATCCTGAAGATCACTGAGGGTACATTTCATGGCTGAAGGTGGTGGCTTCAGTGCCATTTATTTGAGGAACACATGTAAAATGAATATTTCCAACATGGGCCAGCTCACAAAACTCTCGTTGTTTTCACTTGTACATAGTAAAAGTTGGGTTGGAGACTTTTCATGCTGTGTTTTGTGGCCACTCATCAGGTGATGTTTTCTGTCTAACAATGGAAGGAAGTGAAATAGAAGATGTGTTATCATGAACTAGAAGTGTTTGGGAAATTCATGCCAGGTTTTATAGGAAGATAAATCATACCCAGGCTGTCCAGGCCTACATTTTCCACTGACAGGCTATCAGCACCCCAGGAAAAGTGAAACTACTGCAATCTGTTAAAAGTAAACCCACATTTTTATTAGTCCTTTCTCTAGAGATGTAACTCAGCCTCCCCAGGATTTGCAGTTGTGTGAGAGGCAAAGTCAGACACAGAAAAGCTAATTCCTGCCCTCAGGACAAGAAACCCTTGGTACAGCACAGGGAAGCCCACTTTTCCTGTTTTTCACAGAAGAAGATGGAATGTTGCTGTCTTCCCTGCCTCTGGCAGCAGGTTTGGAGCCCAGAATCTGCAGAGGAAGGATGTTCTGAGCCCCAGGGCTTCCTGAGGGATGAGCAAGTGAAGCAAATGTCATTTCCCTCCTGGAGCCTGGGGCTGGAGCTCAGCAGGGCCCCCAGGCAGGGGCAGCTCTCCAGGATGTCCCCAGGGCTGTGGCAGTGCCAGGCTGGCTCCTGCTCCCTGCTGCCCAAGGGGGAGGCTCCTGCAGAGCTGTCCCTGAGGCCTCCACACTTCATTAAAACTATTTGGACAAAGAAAGGATTAGAAATTCTGGGAACCCCTCAGATCTGTGGTGCTGCACTTGCTGCCCTTCCTCTGCTGGTCTTGGCCTGCCCCAAAGGTCCCTTACATTTTTCACTTCAGCAATTTCTATCAGAATTTTCTGTTGAGCTGATGGGAAACGTCCCCCTTCTCTGGCTCCAAATCCTTTACTTTTCCTCTGATCCTAAACATTTCCCCTCTTCTTCCCTTCAGCAGGATGAAACTCTGACTTTAACATTTTTCATGGTGAATGGGGTGGGAGGGAACGGGGGCATTCCCAAGGAATGATCTGGAATTTGGGTCAATTCTTTTTAAAGCAAAAAGATTCCACTTTAATTCACACTCTGAACTGAATCAGGATCTTGCACATGGCCCAGAGTACAGCATAATTATGACTAAATGTAGTCTTTTTGCTCCAGTGAAAATTGTGGGTATTTCATTACACAGTGAATGTTTATCCAAATTCTCACAGTAAAAGACAGATCTCACTTGAGAAAACTGGAGATACTCACTGGAGTAACACATTTCTGTAAAAGCTGCATGTAAAGAATAATCAGGCCAGAGCAAGCAGGCTGCCATGGGAGTGGGGATGTGTTACAGCGTTTTGACCACACAGCTCCACTCCTGAAGAGAATCGGGCAGATTGAGAGGAATTTTTAATGGATACAATCATTGTTTACAATTGTTTACATTGTTTACAATGATTTAAGTAATAACTTCAAAGAAAAGGTGTAGGGATTAGGCTGTGCCAGTGTCCCCTGGCACCCAAAGGGTGGCCAGAGCTCATGGGAAAACAGGCAAATGAGAAATGTCATCTGTAATTCCCTGGAGACAGGGGTCTTGCTTTTCTGAGAGGCCCAAGTGTACTTTTCCAGCCAAAAATTAATAGTTTTAATGACTTCAATAAAAATTAAATTCCTGTGGAGAAAGAAGCACCAAGTGTATTGTATAATCAGGACTATCTTTTTGAAAAATCTGTTTCCCAATCTGTGAAATGCCTAAATACTGGAAAAGATAATTAAGAAATATAATTCATACTTACAAGGGTTATAAAAGGCATTGAAGTAATTTAAATTTCAATCTCACAGTTCATCAAATGCACTCAAAAAGCTACAAAGGAAAAATTCTTGGATAAAAGGTGACAAGTTCATGGTGTCATCATTAAACCCAAACGTGTCACAAAGCAGCACAACAAGAAAATTCAAGTGCAAACTCAAGAGAAAGAGAAATAGCTTTTTGTAGATAGCTTAGTACAAGCTGTCACAACAGTTCCTTTGTTTAAAAAATAGTCTAAGAAATATTAAGATTCCAAGCAAACTTGGAACAGCTTATATGAAAACCACTGTTTGCCTGCATGCCTGAAGTGGAATATTGGGAGCACCACGTGAGGATATTTTACAGCTGGAGCAGCCTCACCCTTGCTAGCAGAGACAGGGGGAGGGCCAGAACTCTTGGGTCAGACTCACTCTCCTGCTAGAATTAAAACTTGCCCTTGTTGCTAAAAAACAGTTTAAACCTAGAGACAGAAATGGCATTTTGTCAACCAAAAAAGACATTATGTCTAAGGAGTCAGGAAGAATCAAAAGAAAGACAAAACCATATATATGATCATAAAAAGTCCTGAAAGCTCAAATTATACCAGATGCATATAAATTAGCAATACTACTCAGATAAGGCATTCTTTAATAAGGGAGATAACACTATTAGTGTAATTACTGACTGCCTGGTCCAGCACTGGGAAAGAATTACATATATTACACTTCTGGATAAAGCCAAAGTAATTATGAATTTCCAGTTCTTTCCAACTTAAAGAACTGTCTGGTGACTCTCTCTAAATAGGTCTGGTGCAGCAACTCCATCCTGATACCAATGCTGCTCTAAGCCCCAGTAATCACTCCAAGAGCCAAGAAATTCCCAGTTTGCCAGTGCTGGATTGCCTTTTGCTCCTCCACCTCACCAGCTGCCTTCCCCCATCTGCTGTGCAGTGCTCCTCACTGTCTGCAGGGCAAGCCCAGCTCTGGTGGCATCGGGATGGACTGGCAGATGGACTGATGGAGCCTGACTCCAAAGCTGGGCAGCCAAAGCTGAGGGCTTTGCTCAGGCTCTCCTGGCCCTGCATTACAACAACCTGGAGTTCATCACTGCAGTTGTTCACACATTGCTCTCCCTCTTTGTGAATTATGTGGGTTCTAGGTGTCCCTCAAGCTTTGACTTCTCATGCAGTGGGGCCACAGTGGTTGTGTTTCCTTCTCTCCATGACCTGCCACTGATGAAGTGTCCCTGTTAGTGGTGATTTACAGCCTCTGCCATGCTTGGCAGATTTCCTGTTGCTCCATGTGTTATTTCTTATCGAAGGAAACTGCAAATTTTTCCAGGTGACAAAGCTCGTAGAGCAAATCTGTCTTCTCTGTGCTGGAGCCAAGGTATTTCTGTCCCCTGCCTTGTTCTGCTTTCAATGCAATAATATTTTTGTGAAGGAACAGAGCAGTGCAAAGAAGGAGAAGGGATGCAGAGGTCGGGTGGGAACTGATTTGTGCAGGTGGAGCTTTCAGGAGCTGCTCAGATTTTTCCTGCACCCAGCATCTGTTCCCCCTGTTCCCCCAGTGGATCTCCTTCCTCCTCTGGAAGGCTGGAAAGAGCCTTTCAAAGGTCTGCTTGAATTAAGAGCAGCATTTCACAACCTTCTCTTCACCTTCCCCGTGCCTCCAGCCTGGCATCCCCTGTGTGCTGAGCAGGAGCCCACAGCCCCCACCCCAGTGGGCACTGGCTGGATCTTTATCCACTCCAGCTTTATTGCAGTTATTGTTCCTTATCCACAGAGCCCCATGCCTGGGACTCTCCCTTGCAGACCAGATGCTGTGGTGCCCAGACAGCACAAAAGGAAATTTCTGTCATGGAGAGCTGCCATAAGCTCAGAGAAAACCGAAGAGACAGAGTGATGCCCTCCAGAAAGAAATCTGACAGAGAACATTACTAAAGCATCAAAACCCCCACAGTTGAAGAGTATGCAAACCTCAGAGGGGAAGGGGGCAGGAAAGCAACCTCAAATCCCTTCTTTTGGGCCATGGAGCTGCAGACTGAGGATGCTTTGCAGCAGTGACTCTTCTTCCTCTTACCCTCACTGTCACCTCGGGGAGGCTCTCACAGTGCTGTGCTTTGTACCTGGCCCTTGTGCTTCACCCAAAAAATCAGGGAAAACTGAGAAGTGATTGCTGTCATGCAGAGGAACTCTGGGAACGTGTTCATTCCTCACTGCAGCACAAACTCATCTGGAAAGGTTTTCAGTGCACATCCTCTGTGGCTGGGGCTATCTCCCAAAACATGAACCCTTATCAGCATCAGATTTCTGCTGGGCAGATCAAAGGGTAATGCACAGGCACCTCAGGAAGCCAAGGGTGCTTCAAAGAACTGGAATACCTTGAAGGAGTAGTAAAGAAGAATCAATTTAATTACTGGTTTATAGAGAATTAATAATAGAATATGCTTGAATAGTCAAGTGTAGTAGTCAAAAGATAATTTTGACAACTTATCCATGTATTTATAATCATCTGCAGCCCTACTCTCAGGTATTACATGCTAAGAGTGGCTTTGATTTTGTCACTCAGTGGCTGAGACATCTGGAACACTTCATTTCCCTGACTCCATTTCTTCTGGAAATTGTAAATCTTTTGACAGAAAGTGCCTGACAAAAGCTAACTATCACTTCACACAAGTACCCTTAGTTTCCCCTACTTTCTGAATAGAGTTTGGAAAGTTTTCTTTCTTTAAACATAAATCAGATGCCTTCAGATTTTTCACACTGATTTATGGCATTATTTAATGAATTATAGCAGAAAACATAAAAGAAGTTGTTTCAGAATATATTTTTACCACCAGTGACTTATGTTATCCATGTAGAATTGCCACAGAAATTCATATGGTCAGCTTAACCCTTGTTGTACCACATGGGTTAATCTCCCTGCTTTGGCCGTCAAGCAGAACCTGATTTTTTAAAACAAATCATCCAGAGTGCTCAGTTTACCATTACCAATTGTATTTTTTTTGTTCATGGTTCCTGACCACTTGTGTTAGGAGTCCACTATAGTTTACTTCAGATATTTTGGGTTTTAATTCCGGTGTAATAGAGCAAACAACAACATTGGGACTTGAAAATAAGCAGCAGTGGAGAGGCAGATGAACCCATGCACAGCAGTGGATGAGGAGAGTGTGGGGCAGAACCTGCTGTTATTTCACACTGGTTACAGCTTGTCATCAAAAGAGAATCCTCCCACTCCCACTGGGACTGGGAAGAGCAGAGCCAGGCCCCGTGTTTTGGGATGCAGAGTGTTGAATCCACCCCTCCTTCCAAAGCCTCTTCAATGGGTGACCCCAGCCTGCAGCACATCCAGCCCTGCTCTGGTACAAAGCCCAGCTGCAAGCCCTGCAGCTCAAGGCCAAAACCTGATTTCTCCATTCCTTGGGTGCCAAACAGCCCCAGAGCCTTCACCAGGAGCCTGGCATCCCCCAGAATAGTGGAATATTTTTATCACAAGAAATAAAGAACAAAGGCCATAACCTTGGTAAATCACAAGTGCTGGTGCCCCATGGAGAACAGGAAACAGACTGGAGAGGGTTTGGTTTGGTCAGGATGTGAAGCCCTCTGTTTCTCATGCCATTAACCTCTGCACTCTTTATGGTGCAAAGCCTCTGCTGGCAAAAGCCTGTTATATTAATGTTTCATTTAAATTTTATATTACTTTATATACCTGAAGTTACTAAATGCAATTCAATTTAACATAAAGCACCTGAGTAAAGAGTCTGTCTCCAAGAAAATCTGTATTTACACTATTGTCCTCCCACCTCGTAAAATACAAACTCCAAAGAGAGGAGAGAACTTTCCTTTTCCTCTCTTTAACAACATCCTGAACTTTAAAATAGTTAAGTGATCCTCCATTTCCTATGTAATCACTGGCACTAAATGAATTTATCCTTATACATCCTGAACACAGATTCCTATACTCATATTAAAATAAAGATTTTTGTGGTCTCTCATTTCCATCCTGCCATTTATCTTTTCCCATAATGAGTCAAAAGAAAGGACAGCAGAGTTTCTGCCTCTTTATACATCTTTCCCTTCCATGGGCTCCCCATGCCTGACTGCAGTTCCACAGCTCCTGCACATCCAGGGGCCTCTCCCTGATCTCTTTTTAAATTTCCTCTTTTTCCCATCCCCAGGGAAGTCCAAATGGATCACAGCTTCTGGAATTAGCTCTGGTTCTAGACCAAAAATCTCCTGGTCTAGACCAAAAAAACGAGGATTGAGGTTTAATTTAAGAGATTGTATCCTTTTTAAAGAGAATATATATTTTAAGAATCATATATGTTCTTAAAATATATAAATATAATAGTATATAATAGTATATAATAGTATATAATATAATAGTGTATATATATGTCAAATATATCTTCTCTTTTAATGGAATATATATTTATATACTTATATATTTTAAGAGAATTTAAGAGAATATATCCTCAAACTTTGTCTCACCCAGACAGCTGCTCTTTTGGTATTTGACAGCAGCATTGGCTCCAAAATCTGCCTCCACTGCCTGGGCCCTGCTCAGAGCCCTCCCTGCAGACAGGGACACCCAGGGCTGAGGGCCCCTCTCAGTCTCCTGATCTGGTGTCACCCACTCAGCTCTTTGAAACAGAGGACAAAATAAATAATCATTTTCAGAGGGACAAAATAAAAATGCATGTGCAAACCCTCCAAAACCGGGAGTTTTCTACTTGGCCCACGATGGCTGGAAGGTGCTGCCTCACTCCACGGCTGAAAAGCTCCCTTTGAGGCAGTCCAGGAGCATAAAGGTGACACATTAGAAATCCAAATTCACTTTGTCACAGGGCACATCCCCCATGAACCTGTGTTTGCTCTCGTTCAGCACAAAGAAAAACCCCCCTGAGGGTCCCAGGGAAGGGAGAAGAGCAGGTTCCACACTGAATGCTCATGGGACTGAGGACTTGGGAGCGACCTCCCAGTTTGCTTCTGAGTTGGCTTTGGATCTTTTCTACATCAAACACAACTATACTGAAATCTGGCGCTCGGGAGATGACGTTTGGAAGAATCTCCACAACTCCAGCTTGATTTTAATATAATACAAAAGATAGTTTAAAATGAGCTCAGCACAGTACCTGCAGGGGAAAAGGCACCACGAAACAAAGCCAGGACCTGGCACCGTTTCAGCTCTGCCTTGGCTCTGCGCAGCGAGGGAGCAGCATGAGCAGCTGCCAGCTCTCAGCAGAGAATAACTGATGAAAAACTCCCAACTCCTCCTCATTACAGGCAGGCTTTTGTCACCACAGCAAAGTTCCCAAGCTGCAAATCAAGTGCCACAGTGGCAGACACAAAAACCCAGGGACAATAGCTGCTAAAATCTATCTCATTTGTTCCTCCCACAGTCAAGATGCTTTTTGGTGAGTGGCTGGTGTTTACTACTGACTCCTGCTTTCTGAAGCAGACGAGCAGCCCAAGGCAGGAATTACAGTTTTAGAAGATCCAGGGAAGCAGGTGGAATATTTATAGCTTGTACCATCATTTCCAAGTGTCCCTGGCCCCTCTGATGTTAGCAGGGCTGCAGAGCAGGTCACAAAGGCTGGATGCCCTGTTTCCCTGGCATTCAGCCTCCTCTGGATGTTCTCCTTTGTAACAGGAATCTTTTCTTCAATTTGCTCCTTAAGACTCAATGCCTAAAAAAGAGCTTGAGTGCCTCATGGTACAGGTGTTTTATTAAAACTTCTACCAAAACTCCCAGCTGAAGGCAGCACAATTTAATGCCTTTCTTTGTTATTCTATTTAATCTGAAAGAATCCTGCCTATCACCTGGATGTCACTGTCATGACCCCACACTCACTGGTGCATTTGGGATGGGATATTTTTGGTATGAGGCCATCATTTGAAAGAACTGACCTTTGGCATGAGGTCCTGCTTTGGGGAAGGGTCTCTTTTGCTTTTCCATGCTGTAGGGCTCCATTAAAATGGGGATGGCACCACTGCTCCCTGACTGCAGCCCCTGATGTCCCGACTTGGATGCAGCCACGTTCATCTAGAAAAACCCACTAAAGGCCACGATCCAGGAATGGCTTGTCACTGGTGCTGCAGCACTGTCAGAAGCTCCCAGGCCCTGCTGCTCTCTGGCTGGTGCCAGCAGAGTGGCAGACAGACTGACAGACCCAGGTGGGTCTGAATGCTCAGCCCAAGCAGCAGCAGTGCAGCCCAGGCCCCCCCTGCATCTGGCCAGCCCAGGCAGCCCCCAGGCCAGTGCCAGCTGGGCAGTCATTAACAGCTGGGCACATCTGGTGCCTCAAACCCTGGCAGCTGTCTGCTCCCTGCCTGTGAATCAGCAATTTCCATTGAGGAGGATTCTCCCAGTCAGGATGGATTCCCCTCCCTGGCAACACTCTGTGCCTCAGCTGCTCACTGAGGGACTGCATTTAAATTCCTCTTGGCTCTTCATTTCCCAGTGAGCTGCCTGACGTGCAGGAGAGCAGTGCTGTAATTTTTTATGTTCTTGACATTCTCTGATAGGCTGCTATCAAGGCAGGCCATACATTTCTAAAGATATGGGGCTGGTTTGATCTCCTTCCAGTGTTTATCATTAGGAAAGTGAGGTTAGGAAGAAACTTCCACAATTCTGACACATACCAAAAAATTAATCAAAACCAAAGCACACAACATTTACACCCAAAATCAAAACATAGGAAATATAAGACCCCAGAAAACTACGTTAAGGAAATGTCTGGATAAACATCTGCAAATGAGCACGGACAGGATGATGCTTTCACTTGAAACAGCTCAATCAGAATCAATGAAAACATTTCCATTGATTTCAGTGAGAAATTAATTAGAATTCCAACAGCTTTGGGCAGGACTACAGCTAACTGAGGCCAAGAGGTTGATGTTGTGTGCTGACCTGTGTAGAATTGTGTGTTACAAATATATAATAATTATTATTTTATGCATGTGAAATATAGATTATTATATATTATGATATGATAAGTATCAGGGTGCAGATGAGAACATAAAACCTACTTCTACCTCAGAACACCTGTTTGTTCTGTTCTCTTCACTCCTTCACAGTGGACAGGAGAGTGTGGCTCTTTCAGTTCCCAAATCTCAACTGTAAAAACAAATTCCAGGCTCTTGGTTCCAAAGCTCAGAAACACTCTGCTCTAAGAGCAGGAAGGTAAGAGCCATGAAAGGTTAATAATTTATAAGAAATGTTTCAGTGCATGAGCAGGGTTTATGCACACTGTACCTGAACAAGGAGACATCCAGGATCTTCTCACAGCACTGGGTTTTATGTGACTTGGAAATGTCATGTTATGGAAATGTCAGTGATTAACTACAATAAAATTAAAATGTGAAGGGACTTTTCTGCCCCAGACCAGGCTGGACACTGGGGCTGGGAGCAGCCTGGGGCAGTGGGAGGTGTCCCTGCCATGGCAGGGGTGGCACTGGATGGGCTTTGGGGTCCCTCCAACCCAAACCAGGCTGGGACTCTGTGGGTGAGGGTGCTCCACTGAACAAACCCCAGCTCTTTTAAGGCTCTGCCTGAGCTGTGTGGGAACAGTGGTAGGACAGGAGCAGAGGGACAAAGCTCATGGACTGGCAGTTCAAATCTTGATTGTTGAGGAATTACCTCACTGATTCCCAAAATAAATAAGCTCTGTCTGAGAAACACCTTGATTTCTAGTCAGCTACCCTCATCACTTTCCTTTCTAGCTATTTCCACTGAGATACTAATGAGAAAACGACATTTTACTTCATGCATTATAGATGCTTTAATGTTACCAAAATAAAACTCTCCACAAAAAAAAAAAAAAAAAAAAAAAAAAAAAAAAACCCAAAAAAAAAAAAAAAAAAAAAAAAAAAAAAAAAAAAAAAAAAAGCAAATGGGAAATACCAAATTATAAGTGTTCATACAACACTGTGGGGAAAAATAGATCTGGAGTTTCTGGCAGCTCAGAGTAAAGCATCTGATGGCAGACTGTGTTAAGAGGAGATCCATACACATGAAA
This sequence comes from Hypocryptadius cinnamomeus, assembly GCA_013400635.1. Classification (NCBI taxonomy): domain Eukaryota; kingdom Metazoa; phylum Chordata; class Aves; order Passeriformes; family Zosteropidae; genus Hypocryptadius; species Hypocryptadius cinnamomeus. The sequence continues at coordinate 19,655 of VYZP01063926.1, read as the reverse complement.
TAGGAAGCAATTATTCCATGTTTACTTTGTGGAGGTAGGGAATCGTTTGGAGTGCTGCATCTCGGGTTTGGCTGTGGCAGAAAACATGCACTGCTGGGAATCCTAACCAAGGAAAGAGCTTGGGCTGTGTTAGAAGGGCCAAGAACATCAAAGTCAGGTTTTCCAAGCACTTCAGTAAATGCACAACTGTTCTATGTGACAGTTTTGTGTCACTCCAGGATACGAAACAGAAAGACGCAGACACTGGATTTTCCAAGGCAAAAAAGAGAGTTGTTTAATTCTGACTCCAACATTTATAGATTTCCAAAAGTGACAGTGGATTGGAGGGTGAAAGTGCCACCTCTCCAATGACACTGGACAAATCAACAGTCCATCAAGTTTCTCCACCCCCATAAAAGAATGCAAAACAATAAGTTATTTACATACAGTGTGTGAGAAAGTTTGTTACAAGAATGTAAACATCAGAAGGCTTTAAAGAACTCAAAAGAACAGGGCGACAGTTTTGTATCACAGAAGAAAATACAAGCTGGATTCAAGGCCAGCCCAATCCCCTCCAAAACCAGAAAACCCACCTCTGTTCCCCTCCTGTCTGACCATGAGCTAAGCAGAGCCAGGGACACTTCAAGGTTCCAGGAAATCTGGGACATCCATCACACATGCTGCTGCCTGGGAGTGCTCCAGCAGTGGGTAACCCCCACTCCTAGTCCACAGCTTTTAAGAGTGAGCTTAAATAAAGCATGTCTAAAGAGCAGTGTAGCTTCACCTTCTCCTCCTCTGCATGGCAAGCAGAACTAAATGATCACTCATGGTCTCTACAGCTCTAATGTTTATAGGACCATAGAAGCATTAAGGTTGGAAAAGCTCTCTAAGATGATCAACTCCAACCTTTAGCCCAGCACTTCCTGCTCCAGATACAGTCCAACCTAGATGAACCAAAATTACAATTATGGAACCCCTAGCAGAAATTAATCACTGATGAAAAGCAAGATAAATGCAAATCAAACAGGAAAACTAATGAAAGTTATATTACATTAATCCTAAATAAGTGGAGAAAAGGCCATTCAAAGCAGAACTTGATGTAGCAGCCCCATGGAGATCAGAGAGTGCTGACACATCCTTTGGCTTTAACATCCTGAAGAGGACACAAGTCCTTCCTCCCCTGTAAGGAAAAGCTTTCATATAAATAGAGCCCTGATGCAATGAACACCACCTGGCTGTTCTGCAGTCCCCAGCTCTGGAAGCTTTCAGCAGAGTGCCCAGAGTCCCACTGAGGGTGCTGGCACTCTGTGGGCTGGGTATTGGCACTCCAGATGCATCTGCACAGTCTGAACTTTCTCTAACCTTAAAAACGATTCAATGCACTTATTAGCCGAACAATTCTAAAGTTCAAAGAACAACAAATACCAATTCATCCTGCTTGCTTTCTAAATACCTTGTAATTAAGATTATTTGTTCCTTGCATGCTTAGAGAGCAGCTCTGAGCAGTGATCAGGAAGAGGCAGGGGATATTTCCCGGGTGATGCTCAGGGCTGATTAGCACAGAACCAGGATGTACTGGCACAGGGCACAGCACAGCAACAATGAGCATTCCTGACAGTGGGACCGTCACTGTGGGCTGGAGTGGCACGCAGGGAAATGTCCTCAGTGCAAATCACCTACCAGCAAGCCACAGCAAGCTGTCCCCAAGGGCTTGTACATTTGTCAGCAGAGCAAAAAAAAAACCCCAAAGCTGAACTGGAGTTCAACACCCTCCAGGTGATTGTGTTTGCAAACCAGTCACTCGTGTCTTGTCTTGCTAAGCCCAGCTGGATGGGGGGCACCAAAGGAGAGCTTCCTCTGGACCTCACAAGGCTGAGCCTGCTGAACAAAAGCTCTCTCCAGACATTCAGGTGCTGCCTGTGAATAAAGCTGGGTAACAGCAGCCCTTCCCTCTTTCCAAGGAGGATCCCAGCTGCCTTCTCTCCATGAGGGGAACAGGACAGGCTCATCAGCTTCCTCTGCATCACTGCCAGAGACCGGGTAGCAATTCCTACATCCACATGGACTCAGCTCTTTGCTTGCTGGGATGGCATTTGGCACCTTCCCAGTTTGCCAAATTCAATATACAGTTCTGCCATGCCTTTTAGACCAGAGGACATGGCCTATATCCCTGCAGCCTGATTGACCTCTAAGAGTATTTCTGGAAATGGAATATTAAACTATTTTGTGTTTCAAGGTCACAGCATTTAGTTTGAGACACTTTTCATCAACTGCTCCAGAATTTCATTTATTTTTTAAAATTTGTTTTCTCTTCATATTATCATTTTTATGCAGTGCTCTAAAACTTATTTTGTGAGATTCCAACCTGGAGGTTTTATCACTGACTTACAATGAGCCAGACTTTTACCCTTCGTTTAAGGTTACTTTATCTGTGCCTGAGTATTTACAACATCCATGTGGGAAGCAAATATTTTCTGTCAGGGTCCTATTCAGCAGCTCTCCCCAGTGCTGGAATTATTTCCAAGGTTAGCAGAGATAACAACTCCCAGTCTAACAATAACAGCCCAGGCTGGAGCTGCTGGCAGTGTCTGCAGGGCAAAGTCAGGCTTTAGAGCTCGGTGCTGCTCGTGTGTTTGCAGCGTGTCCCCTGCTGCCTGCAGACTGCTCCGTGTGACACAGATTCATGGGCACAGCTGAGAGGAGTCTGCTGGGTCACACTGTGTCTGCACAATCAGACACCCACACTGCTGCTGGGGATTTGTCAGCAAGAGCTGCAGGAGTTCCAAGGATGGGATTTTGTGTCACATTGGGTCAGACCCAGGTAGGTGAGCTGGCAGCCAAGCTGAGGAATTCCCATGGCCCAGCACAGAATCCCCCCAGCACCACAGCCATGAGAGCAGCACGGGTGACACTGCTCTGCCTGACAGGGACAGCAGCTCCCACTTCCCTTTTGGCAGGAGGTTCAGGTGGGACATCAGAAACCCACCCTGAATAATGCAAATTCTGGACAGAATTCTGCATTCCCGGTCAGATTAATTTCCACAAGAATTTTACCAAAGGACAGCTGATGTGGGTTTGTTATCTGGTAGGAAACACTGTTCTCAGCAGTGAAATCAGAGCCCAGCCTCCTCCTCCTCCTCCTCCTCCTCCTCCTCCTTGCCACTGTCACCCTGGTTCTGTGGGGAGAGCTGGCACCTCCAGCAGCAGGCTGTGCACCCAGCATGTGGCACAGGCTGGAAATGCAGTGATCCTGGGCACTAAACCCTGAACAGCAGCAAAGAGTTTACCTGGATCTCCTTCTTAACATAAACCAAACTGGGGAAAACACACCAATTACATCCTCATTAAATTTATTACTAACATTAACCCTACTCCACCACACAGTGGGGATCCTTTTAAATTCCTTCTCTTCCCTCTGGGCAGACACTTCGTTCTGCAGACGAGGCTGCTGAAATCTGTACACTGCTACCATTCCAGGATTTAACTGTTTTGCTTTTTTTTTACTGCTCTAGTGTTGTCCTCTCATCCAAATGGGGGAAAAGGTGCACAGACAAAACACCAGCTCCACCCCTGTCCTGGCTGCCAGCTGCCTGCAGCAGGGGCAGATGCTGGGGCAGAGAGCTGTAATGTAAGCGCTGCTTGTTGGGATGTTCTGGGCCGTGCCCTGGCCTGCAGTGATCTCCATCTGGGAGGCAGCTCCTGCTGCCCTGTCCCTGGGCACAGGGGTGTGAGCAGGAGCTGCACTGCCAGGGACCAGCCCTGCAATTGTCCCTTCTGGGCTCCATCCTGCAGGAGCAGCCTGTGCCTGGGAGCTCTCACTGCTCGGGGCAGGGAATCCCCTCTGCTTGGGCTGGAGGGGCCCTGGGGCTCATCTCCTCCCATCCCTCCTCCACTGCCCAGGAATTGATTCCCTGCAGGCCCCTGCAGCTCAGGGCCAGCCTGAAGAACCTGCCCACCACCCCACAACCAACCAATGCCTCTTCTCACTGCTTAAATCATAGAAAATGCCATTTCAATAAATTATTTTACTGGCCACAGGAGGAATGCTCGGCTTTCAATGATGACTTCAGTACTAGCTACACACTGAGCTTTGCGTAGCTCTGCTTCTCTCATTATTTAACTAGATTGCTTTATTCTTGCCTAATTATAATTGCCTACATTTTTTTAAAATAACAATAACAAAATTCTGTCCTGCTTTCTCCCTGTAGTCCACCAGATAGCAATTTTCTGCTGGATTAAACATCTCAATATCCTTCAGGAATATGTACACATCAACTAATTATTAGAAAAAAGATTTGTTGTTCGGGCTTCAAATATAGCAGGAGGCTTTTGAATTACAGAGTAAAATTTTAGGCAATTAAAACATTTTTTCATGGATCTCCTTCTCTTCCCAAAGCCCTGATCTGGTACATAACAGCAGCACGCTGAAAAGCTTATGCATTTGAGCAGAAAAACTTTAAATGGAACTAATTAACCAGGCATAATTTTAGATATATATTTAAGTTCTTGGATGAATCAGGCACAACATTTTTGGTTTCTAAATCTAAATAAATGGGGAAGAAGCCAGCAGAACGTAAACACATAACCAGTTTATCCCAGATAAGAAGTTTTGATGCTTTAATGGCTCAATACTTAAATATCACTGTGAAAAGCTGTCAAACATCAGATTTAGGAACATATTTTCACTTGAAATACATAATGCTGCTGCTGCAGTGTACCCAGTGGAACCAGATTCCCACTTCCATGGGTAATGAGCTGTACTGGATGAACAGTGACACACTTGTACATGTGATAGAAATAGGAACAGATAAACACCAACTTCCACATGGAACTGCCAAAGTTCAGCTCCAGGAGCAGCACTGGAGCCCTGGCACTGCCCTGCTCGCTGGGCCTGGCTGGGCTGCAGTGAATAAAGCACCCTTGGTGTGCCAGGGGCTCTGCAGGGCTGGGCTGGCACAGGGCAGGGCACAGAACCCAGCAGGTTCTTCTCTTCCCGGGCCCTGCAGTGCTCTTCTGCTGCACAACTCAGCAGCAGGAAAAGGGGATTTTGCCTGGCTCCTGGAAGTGTGTTCAAATGTTCAGATGGGCTAGAAAAAAAAATTATTATATTAAATAAAACTAGTAGTATATTAATACTACTATATTATCACTAATTATATTTATTATCATTCAATATTATATTAAATAAAATTAATACTATATTGATATTGTTATATTATTAACATTTATATGTATGTTTATATTTATGGGTTTGACTGTTGTTGTTGTTGTTGTTGTTGTTATTGCTGCTGCTGCTGTTGTTGTTATTATTATTTTAAAGTTTGAAAGTGGTTTATTGACCACTGACTGGTACGAGTTTCCTCAGTGGCTCTGGCCATATTTCAGCAGTGCAGGTGAATTATTTTCCATGGGAAGTCAGCAGGGCACCTCAGGGAGCTGCTCAGAGCTGATCCCAGTGTATCCCTGTGTGACTCCCCCCTCTGCCAGCATTTCCCATTTGCACTCCTCTCCTGGGGGTGATGGTGTCACTGAGCTCTGCTCTAACACAGGTTCTATTTTCAGCCCTGCCTCTGCCCTGACAGAGGCCTTGGACAAATCATCTCTCTGTGTGCTGCAACCTTCCCAGTGATGAGATAAGGATAATAATTCTGATTTATATCACACGTGGATTCTCAACAATAGAGTTCAAAATACTTTAGTGCTCTACACCAGGCACTGAAATAATGCTATGGGCTCCAAAACAACCTCTCCTTCCCTCCTTTCTGCTCCACACAAAAATCCAAACAAGCAGGTCCTCAGCTGGGAAGCTTTAGAGGTTTTGATATTTCATAAAATGTAATTTACAGGATATGCAAATGTTAATGGTTACTTTATGGGGAGGGCAAATAATCGTATAAAACAGTTGGGAGATGATGGTCTGTAAAGTAAAACATAGTGAAAAAGGAGGGAGAAAGAACCAGTTCCAGGAGGGATCAGGAGTTAAATCTAATTGTTCTTCTTGGGAATACATTTCTGCAAAATTCACCTAATGCAGTAGTGCAAGATAAACTGTGTTACAAGCTTGGTAAGGCAAGTGAAAGGATACCAGGAGCAAACAAAACCTGCTTTAATGCCTGAGACAAGGCTCTAAGCTCTCTTTGGACACTAGTGAAATGAATTCTCATAGTTTCATGCTGAAATTCCCATTAAATTAAAAATGAGAAGCTATTTATGAACTTTGAACAAATGCTTCTGCATTTTTTCCAGGGACCAGGATCCAAGGGACATGCAAATTCCACAGCTGCAGGCAATCAAGGCACCACGATGCCAGCAGCAAACTTGTCTCCTTGCACATGTAAATCCATGTAATGGCACTGAGTCACCAAATGTACCCACAGATTTACACAGTCACACTAATCAAGATATGTTGGGGGGGAAAAAAACCAAAACCAAAACCAAAACCAACACCATAAAACAAAACAAAAAACAAACAAAACAAAACAAAAACCAACAAACAAACCCAACCAAACAAAAAAAACCCCACCAAAATCCCCACACCACCAGATTAAAACTTTATTCAGGAGAATTAGTATGTGAGCAGCTGCAGACTCCAGGCTGCAGGCTCTGGGGGAGGGCACTCTCCTCCTCCTCATCCTCTTCCTCCTGGAGCCACAAGTCTGAAGCTGCTCTAGAGATGCATAAATCTAGGTGGATTTACACTCCCCATAAATCCATCCCTGGAAAGCAGGTGCAGCTTTCTGCAAGGGCTCTGCTAGCTTGGGAGAGTAACACGTGAATTCCTGCTGCTGATGTTTTCAAGCAGCAAGCAGAGCCATGGAACCTTGGAGGGCCAGAATGGTTTGGGTTGGAAGATGTTGGATTAAGGTATTTTCTGACTCAGAGATGGGGTAACTGAGAGGTGTTTTAAAAACTTTTATTTTATTTTTAGTCTTATCTGAAGGGTGAGATATTACAGATGTTATAATTCACACCATTACAATTAGAAGCTAACTATTTTTAATGATAATGTATTATTAGTATTTTTTGGCTTATTAGTTTTTGCTACGCTATGTTGTAAGTGCCCCAAAGTCAATTATTTAAAATTACTCTTTATAAGTCTGACTACAATGTATCTTTCATAGTTCCATTTCTCCAAAGTATCTAGTCTTATTTGTAAGGCCATCTTTTGAAACTTGTTTCTGGTTCCATTTCTCTCTCAACAATGTCATAGAAGAGACCCCAAAGCTCATCCTGGACACCTTCCCCCACCCAGGTGGCTCCAAGCCCTGTCCAGCCTGGCTGTGGACAGCAGCAGTGACTGAGCAAAAAGGAGATTATCTGAGAGTGCAGACGCTAAACCAATGGAAAGTCTGCTCAGTTAGAAGCCTGAACAACAGGCTAATCAAGATGATAAATTCATATAAATAGATCATTTAGTCACTCACAAGAGGTACAAGTACACCAATATATCTGTGGGTCTGAAGTATTCAAAGAACAGTGACTTAGCAGTTACCTGTTCTCACAGACAACATTCCTAAAGCCCACTGAAAGTATTTTGAGTTAGTAGTCTTTATTGCTTGAATTCAGCTGCATAATGTGCTGGGGTTTTGAGCAGCTGCAGGTGCTGGGAAAAATATTCACTTTAAATATTTTATTTATCTGGAATGAAACAACCTAAAAAATTAATAACAGACTTAGCACAGCCCTATCTGTTCAGGCAGATGGAATGAGAGACATTTATAATGATAAGAGAACTCCTGAAGCACAACTGAACACACAGTACTGCAGACCTGGTGTCTAAGAACTTTATGGTCAGATTCCAGCAGCAAAACAAACTGGCTCACACAAAGATTCACCATTCAACCTGAAAGATGATGCACAATTTAAGACAACTTCCAATTTTTACGTTAGATTATTCATAGGAAACCTTCCTCTTCCTCCTTGCTGTCTTCTCCCTGAACTTTATTTCACACATGCTTTTTTCCACACATGCTTTATTCCCTGAGCTTTATTCCACACATTCCACACATCTCATAAAACTGGGAAATGAAGACATCATTCCCTTTGCCAGTCTCACTGTGTTATGCAAACCCACTGATGTAGTGAAAGTTGTCTCCTACTTTTCTGTATCTCATTTTCATGCATTGCCCAACACCTTCCGTGCTCTGCTTCTGGGGCTTCTTCTCAGAAGCCCTGAATTTATTTCATTTTTAGAGATTTTTGCCTTCTCATGTACTTTTACCTAAATGAGAATTCTTTAGGAACTTGCTTTAGGAGACTCTTTTCCTCTCTCATCAAAGGTTAGCTCCAGCTATTTCTAAATTTTGGCTTGTTAGTCTTAACTGGAACTATTCCAATCCTCCACAAGCCTAAAAGTCTTCATCTACTGAGCCTAAGAGGCAAAAAGCTTTGCTTTCTCTTGCAGAATTTAATTTGGAAAGATGTGAGCTGTACGACTAGATTATTCATATTTTACAGAATCAGAGAACCAGAGAAGAGTTTGGGTTGGGAAGGACCTTTAAAGGTCATCTAATCCAAATCCCTGCCATATATCTTATAATATATAATAATATAATATAATGACTTGTATCATGTAATGGCTTGCCAAATCATATGAAGAAACATTTTTGTGAGTGCTCTACCAATTCAAAAACCTCAAAGTTGACACAAATAATTTAGAAAGTGACAAGACTGAAAGTTCTGTGGAAGCACAGCAGGTGACATAAGGCACTTCCCATGGGGTTGCCAATTACCTGGAGCAGGAGGTGAAGCTGGTGGGCACTGGGACACCACAAAGCTCATCCCAGTAAAACACAATTGCCTAATTCCAAGCTCACAGGGTTCCAAGAATGTTTCATTTAGACAGGTAACATTAAGAGCTTGCTTTCTGCTGCTGCCTGTCCTTTCTAGAACCATGACTGCCTCAAGTCCTGGCAGTCTTTTACTGCTGACATTGTTTCATTAGACAAGAGGCTTCACCTTGAAGATTATTTGGCAATAAGAATGGGAAAATAAATATTTAGGGTCCTATTCAACAGTGGGTTCTATATATAAAGTGGTTTATTTTGTTGCTGAAACCAAAGAGATTTTATTCACGATAGCAATCACTGATCCTAACAGCAGGATACTGTTTGAAGATAAGCCCACATGCACAAGCCAGAATGAGCTGTGACACATTTACAATAGCATTCACAAAAGGCATCCTGCTCTGTAATTCTGCCTGCTTTGTTGTAGAGCACACTCAATGACTTTTAAAATGACATTTGACAGATTTCATGAAAATATGTGTTCATCCCAGTACACAGTCCAGCTCTATCAAAATAGCTGCACTTCCACCTCCTGGGCAAATCAACCAAAGCACAGAGAAAGCTTCCTTTAGCAAAATGTTAAACTCCTCTATTGGGGTCTGAATGACAAGGTGTAGTCATTGAATAAGGTTGCAGAGATATTTGAATAAGTCTGAAGGACACAAAGCCATCATTGCTGGGCTGTAAGAGTGTCATTTCCTAAATGAAGTGCTATTTGCCAGAAAGCCCTGAATTTACAGGGTTGGGAACCAGGTGCTCCTGTATCATTAGATCAGCTCACCTGCTAAGGCAGAGGGAAGAGTGCTGCTGGCAGGTGCACGAGGAGCAATGCCCAGAGGATGAGTATTTGTGTACACAAAGATGCTGAGTTTGGGCAGGAGGCCAGACACAGGCAGAACAGAGACCAAAATCCTGCTGCGTTTGGAAGGAAAACAGCTCACTCCAAGGGCTTCCTGAAATTCCAGGCTGGGGCAAGCACTGATCTCTGCTCTCTGGCCAGGGACAGCACCCAGGGAAGGGCTGCAGCTGGGCCAGGGGAGGCTCAGGCTGGAGATCAGGAAAAAGTCCTTCCCTTCTTCCCCCAGAGGGTGCTGGGCACTGCCCAGGCTGCCCAGGGAATGGGCACGGCCCCGAGGCTGCCAGAGCTCCAGGAGCTCCCAGGGTGGGATAGTTGGGGTGTCTGGGCAAGGCCAGGGTTGGACTGGGTGATCTCTGGGGGTCCCTTCAGCTCAGGACATTCTGGGATTCTGTGAATATAATTTTTATCTAAGTCACATATCTAAAGTTCACCAATATCAAACATTCCACAGTTAAACTCTAAACTGGGGCCTAGGGTCATTTCCAAATGCACAAACAGGCTGCCTTTCCCTGCCCTCCTCTGTTTAGGAGGGAAACTTCACTGCCCAGTGCTTTCTACACCACCTACTTCTGTGATTCACTGCTGGAGCAGGATTCCCCTTGGGAAATACTACTTTGAAAACACCTGATGTATTTCCACCCTGCTTTTACTGTGTTTCATGGAACAATAGCTTCTCTTATGTCAATCCTACTGCTTGTAAGTCACTGCATTGAAAGTGTATTTACACTTGCACCCAGCTCTCCCAGCCCTGCAGGCTGGTCAGTCACCTGGGTCAAGGACACAAAGCACTTCAGACCTCTCCTAAACAGCAACTGAAAGAATTAGGATAAAAGGAGAGAATATTATGAAGCAGAGGGAGTGATCTCTGCCATCACTGCTGAGAATATGAAGCTGTGATTTGCTAAGTCAGATCATGGAGTGAGCACTAACAGGGATCTGTGACCTTACAACTCAGCACTGCTTTTTAACTTACTCATAATTCTGACATTTTGCACTGTCACTGTAACCCTAAATCTAAAAATCAGACAGAAGTGTGATCTGTACCTGTCTGCTTTCAGAAGCACATTCAGTAAAGCTGGAACTAAAATGAAATTGCTGTATCATGTTTTATGCCTAAACTACATTCTGCTCTCCCAGCATCCCCAAGACAGCTCTGAGCAAACTGTTAATAATTTAATGAAATCATTTGAGAGTGGTAGCAACTACTGTCTACTTCTTCAATTATCTCAATTCATCGATCTCTTCCTGCTGAAGGAGGTGGAATCTCATATCAGAGACCCAACAACAACAAAAAAAAAAAACACACAGAAGTCACACTTTTTGTAGAAGGGGAGGAATATGGAAACTGCAGCAATGGTGATGATAATCTGTGTAACACAGATTCTTAGAGCCCAGCCTGTCAGTGATGCCTTATGAAAGCAGCATGCCCAGAACTAAGGAGTCAGGCACCAAAAAACTCAGTAACAGCAACAAAATCACTACAAAACACTCCAGCTGACCTTTAAACATCTCCAGTAGACCAATATTTCTACAACACTATCAAAATAATCCTTCAGTTCAGCTGCTTATTTGGAATCCACTTCTGGCATTGCAAGGAGGATGTTTAGCCTTCAATGTTTGTGGACTTGCTGAAAATACTTCTTTGTTTGGCAATTTTATTAATTTTCCTTCCATGCAAGAACCAGCTGGCAGAGAGAATGCACCAGCTGGGGTCAGATGCTCAACACAACAGAGTTCTTTTTTCTTCACAAGAGATCCTTAATTGTGCTAGAATCAAAGGCTATTAATTTCTATTGGCCAGTCTTAACCCAGCATGTAATGAAATATTAATCTAACAAACCCCCAAATATCCACCAGGACACGGCCACAGCTTCAGATCCAAAAATGACCAGTGAGGCATGAGGAAAGAAAGTTTGGAAAGATAAAAATGCATAGGAGCAATGACAAAGTACTGAGGCCAAACCAGCTTTACTGGCTGTGTTTGGTGACTTGACCAAACTGTGTGTGGCCAGAGAGTTTACCAGGAGCTGGTAAAGGCTGGATCATAATGCTGAAACTCCAGCATTCTCAATATTCTTCTAAAGAGAGCTTTGACCCAGCTTCCACTAAAGACAGGCTAATTGACTTTTATAAAAAAGGTAATTGAAAGCAGCCTCTTCTATTATTTTTACCCCAAAAAAATTTAAAAAAGCACTTTTGGTGAGTTAGTATTTCAAATAAGCTTAGCCTGTTCAATGGCCTGGTGTCTTCTTCGCAACATTTTGGGAGACGTAGTTTCTTTGTTATCTTTGTACATTTTGAAAAATAATTATTTTGGTGCCTCTTCTATTCATGACTCACTCATAATAACACAAGTGACTCATGCTGTCAAATTACAAGCTATTACTTTGTAAAATTATTCTTTCCCCTTCCTCTTGGATAAAATATGACAATTTTCACTATTTTGTTACTAAGGGCAGCTTCCTACTACTTAAGACTTGAGTCTCAGAACTTTATTTTCTAAGTAAAGCCACAAAAGACAAAAGCATCTCCCACCTCTTGTCTCTCTCACAGATGAATACATGTGAAATAGAACAATTATTTAAAACTAGTTCCAGAACTTCTGAGCTTGTTGATCAGTAAACTGAATTTCAATCGCTAGATTTTATCTAGACAATACTGCTCGTTTGATTTGAAGATGGTGCCTGTAAGCCATTAGCACATGCTGGCCTAAAATTATTTTCTAGGGCTGCCCTTGGCACAGGCAGCTTCAAGTTCTCCATTGCAGGGATTTCTGGTCTGACTCTCCAGTGAAGTTTTGTGGTGCTTTCCCATCCAAAGTGTGAAAGGATGTCCCTAGGTGGGAATTGGCTTGTTTGGAAATGAAATTTAAAAATGAAAAAAAGATCACAAAAGAGACCATAAGCACAACAGCTTGAAATAAATTTAAATAATAAATTTGCATAAATGCAAAAGTAAGGCCTGAGATAAAGCTTTGAACTGAGCAGAATGGGAACAGCACTTTAAAACACAACGTGGCAAGAAGTGAGAAGGGAAGAACGAATGACTGGGTGAATTGCAAACATGTACACAACGTCTGCTCCATGGAAAACAGCAACTGCAGCTCCCAATCTGTTTGGGGGTTATGGCAAAGCACCGAGAGGGAGGCAGCACACAGAGCACAGCACCACCAGGCTGTGCTGAGGGGTGAAGATGGCAGAAATGGCAGGAAATAATTTATTAATAAGGATAATTTATTAATAGACAGAGCTCTGGAGCAGGCCACCTGCAGAGGTGAACACAGCACCCGGGATAAAAACTGCTCTGGAGATGGAGAGGACAGGAGGTGTGAGGGAAGATGTGGAAAGCAGCTTATTGCTGGTATAGCTACAGCTCAGTGCAATGGTGAGAAATATGAATCAAGGAGAAAAATTAGCTTCCCATTCTTGTTTTAATTTTGCAAACTCCAGGAGAAGGTCCTGGGAAACCACGTGCCAAATTTACACTGAGAAGTTGTGTCATTGAAGTTAACAGAGGAACAGTGAACCCAGCTTTATTCAACTGAAAATAAAGCAGAGGTTTCTGAGTTTTGCCAATAAAACAAATAAAAATAGAATATTTAGTATCACCCAAAGACCTTATGTCAGATAGTCATCACTTGCTAAATGCCTTTTTTTCCAGCTGAGAAGTGGATGCATTTCCTATGAGAGCAGAGGGGCTGTGCTGTGGAGAACACAGGCTGGAGTTTAAGGCCAGCTGTGGAGTTTAAGGCTGGAGTTTAAGGCCAGCTATAACCTTAAACTTGAAACTGATACAAGGAAGTAACGGCTGAAAAGGAATGGTTTGAATCAAGTCACCAATACTACACAGACTCAACACAGACTCATAAAGCTAAATACATGAACATACCTCTAGTTTCCTTACCAGAAAAAAAAACCATTAAAAAAAGAGGAATTAACTGGAGAGCACATACCTTGCTTGTTAATCACACACCATCTGTCTCCAGGGCTGCTCCAAGGAGAGCTCCTTGGGGAGGACTGCTGCAATCCCTGGGACACAACGAGACACAGCCCAGCACAGCTGTGTCTCTAACTGGGGAAACTGGGATGGGGAAGCTCCCCAAGCTTTCTGGGGAGCCCTGTACTAAGAAATGGTCAGAGGATGTTCATGGATGACTGACAAGTGCTCATGAATGCCAAAAACAACGAAACATGGAAGGTAAGAATGCCTTCATCTGCAGTGGTTAGCCAAGAGTGCACCTGGAGAACTTTAATCCTTCATATAAACTACAACAGGCAGCTAACATGCTGCCAGGAAAACCTTCCCCTGAAGCAGCACACCATAATCCTGGCTGCCCATCAGGAAGAGCTCTTTGCTGAAAAGGTGTGTGCAATGTTTTATTCATATCTGCCTTGCTCTTTGAAGGGGGTAGATGGAGAAATAAAGATTAGGCTGTGTTTGGGATGCTGTGTTAGGGAGCAGATTGGCTTGAAGAGTAATACTAACCTAGCCTTGCTAATCCAATTGAGTAATTCCTTGGGACACACCTGTTGATCAGCTGTTGGCAGGCAGGGGTTTTCTGGATGCAGAAGTCAGCCTGGCACAGCTCAGACATTTAACTCACATAAGGCCTGGACCTTGGAACAGACCCATTCCCAGCAGCCCCTCTCCCTCTCAGAGGAGAAAACAGTCAGGAACAAACAGTAAGTGAACAGGAGGGAAAACCAGCATTAAATGCAAACCCCCAAATCTCACTTTATTAAATTAAAAAATAAAAAAATCTTTTAACTGGCAGCAACCTGCTCAGAAAAATTTATATCCCCAAATGCCCCCAGCCCCAGGAATGGCCCCACAGGTCATGTGAGCTCTTCGAGGCAAAAGCCTGGTTGTTGCTTACAGGAGGTTGGCTCCTGAGTCATAGCAGCTCCCTACTTCTTACTTCTTCTTTTTCTTGCCAGGAGACTGCAACTACTTGCCTAAAGAAATGAAATAAACAGCGAGCATTTGCTGAAGTACTCCCACCACTTGCAGCAGTTTGTTTTTCAGAACATGCAGTGCCAGACTGCTGAATGGGAAAGAGAAACAACAGGAAAGCAAAATCTCTCCTTTAATCATTTCTGAAGAGCTTATCACAGTAGCACTGAGACATTCACAGCCCGTTGGTTTCTTGCTGAATGCAAGTAGAAAAAAGATCACATTTTCCTTTAAAACCCAAATGAGCAAAATGGGAACTTTGAACAAACCTCGAAAATTAAGAGCTGCTTCTACAGCAGGAATTGAAGATGCTTAGTGCAAACTGGGAGGAATCCCTGACAACAAATACTAGTTCAAAAACTGTCAAAATAATAAAAAACATTACATTGTCAACAGAAGAGAAAATTAAGATTGGAAAATCATGATTGCAAACACTGAGGGGCTGTAGGAAGTGAAGTTCAAACAACAGCCCAGTGCTAAATTCTAAACAGCCAAACAGAAAATTCCATCAACAGCAAAGTAAAGGAATCTTTAAAAGCTTTATTAAATAATAAGATTTAAATAATATAGTCCAGTGCTAGACTCTGAACAGCCATATCACAAGAAAATTCAAAACAAAGATGTCTTAAAAAGCTTTAATACAGATTCAAATGATTATCTACATCCAAACTGACCTTTTTAAGTAGTACTAGCACTTAAGGCACAATTTCTCCAGAACTAGCCAGTAAGTTAAACAAGACTCAGTACAATTACATGTAACAATCCTTTTGTTTTTAACACTGTGAGAAACCAAAACTCTATGCCATGCACTGGGTTTGCATTCCATTCATCTATTTGCCTGCATAGTTCTGCACACAAAGTATTTTGCATGAAGTATTTTCTTATTTCACTTTCCTTACGGTCCTTAGGAAAGTTCACACAGCCAGAATAGTATTCACAGTTAAAACTGGGATGCTTGTTATGTGTAAACAAAACCCTTACCTGATAGCTTCAAAACCCTGCTTACAAATAAGAGTGACTGGGATGTGATTATATCCTCAAAATAAAGGACTCCTACCAGAAGAAAGGTGCACTTAAAGGGCACATGCTTTCACACTCCCAGTGCAGAAAAGTGCTTACAGTACCAAGGAATACTGCAGTTGTACCCAAAGGAACTCACAACAAGTTCTGGGTTTCTTTTTTTTTTCTTTTCTAATCGTTGTTGTAAAAAAACTTCTAAATTATTCACAGTTGTTCCAGCATTCCTCATGCTAAACCAGCATACTGTGCTGGTGACTCCCAGTGTAAGGCTAAACATAAGAACACTTATCAGTGCAATACATTCCTGAGTTTTTGGAAGGCAAAATAAAAACCAGTTCTTCGAAATATACAATCCTTCAAATTTTTGGCTCATATTTCACTTCTTTTTCTAATTTCCCTTTTCTTAAAAAAAGTTCATTAGAAAGAACTCTAATTTTTATAAAAAGTAAATAAAAAATTGTTATCACTCTAACTTAGATATAACTTCTAGTTGCTTGAAGAGTGCAAGAAAGCCAGACCAGCATAAACACTGCTTTCTGTGCAGGCAGCAAAAAACAACAGATAAAACAAGCTTTTGAGAATTGAAGCACTGACATTAAAAAATAAACTCAAAGAGCCCTAAATAGTAAAAAAATAAATAAATTAAGGACCTAGTTGTATTCCAGAGCAAACCTGAATTACATCCCGACTGCTAAAGCTGCTGAGTTTGCTCAGGCACTGAGCTGTACATTTCTTTTTCTCTGCCATGAGGAGGAGCCGTGCTGCCTCTAGCGAGAGGCGTAGCCCGTGCTCCAGAGCGGGGCCGAGGGGCTGGTCTGCCTGCTGGAGGCCTGGGAGCTGAAGGAATGTGCAGGTGACACGATGGAGCCTGAAACATGGGAAGACGACAACAATCAGGCTCGGGAATAGTGGGAGAAGGAACAAACAACTGCTCTTGATCATCTGCTGAACACTGGCAATGAACCTGATGATCATCCCAAGTGAAATCATCCCTGTAGCTCAGTGTCTCTGGAAAGGTATCCTGCAAGTATCAAAAGTTTGTGGGTCTTCCTGTTCAGGACTTAAGTCTGAGGGGAGCACAATACATTTCCCCTCAGCAAGTGATGTTCACTTGAATTTGCCTTATTTTATCTGAAGCATCAGGCACTTGTGTTTACACCCAGGCCTGCAGCTCACTGTAACTTAAACACATCTGTAAGAATGTGAATTATTTTTCATTACCACTCTTGATTACAGACCTTCCTACATTCAATTCCAGTGCAATGGACAGACTAATCAATTAATTAACTTCTAACTGAGTGGCAGCTGCTTACTGTTAGGGGTCTGCTGAAGACTTGTCTTTGGGTAGAACACTGGCTGATTGTGCTGTTCATTCGGCGAGAAAAATGCATGGTAGGCTGCAAGACAGTTGAAAAACAAACCAAAATAATTTCACTTGGCGATCATTCCTTTTTATCTTACAGCTAACACACTGTAAGAAGCTATGGAAAAAAAAATTCTTGTGCAATCTTTCCTTCTCTTACCTATGATCATAACAGCTGTCCCTGCTAAGAGTGCAAAAAGTGTGAAGATCATCACCTGGTAAGACTCAACAAACTGCTGGAAGAGAGTGGCTTCATCTGCAGAATTGATTAAGAGGAGGCAATACTGAGTTAAAAGGAGCATCTTCTCCAATCTGCTTTAAGAGTTAACCTCATAAACATCAGAGAAGCTAAAGGTTTCTGCTGGCACACACAGTGCAGAGCTAAACTTACATCTCATGGGTGCAGTGGTTCTGTCAGTCAGGTAGATCACTGTCACTGGGATGGTGATGGACTGGTCTGTCATGGGACTGGAGACAGTCAGAGTGGTGGACAGGGAGCCCTGGCTGGGAACTCTGGGATCAGCCAGGCTCACAGTGTACACCACGTAACTGGGCAGCCCATAGGACTTCTCCTTCTCCAGCACCTTCACTGCAGGGGACTCGCATTTCACCTGCACAGGGAACATCCAACCTGGAACAGAGTGCTGGGACAGCACAGCACAGCTCCCTCTTCCAGGCCAGCTGCCAGCCATGGGGGATTCCATAGAAACACTGAGCAATTCACCCTTCCAGAGGAGTCAGGTGTACCCTTACAGTGACATCTGCAGCATTTCCCCCTGCCTACTGCCAAGGGTGCCCCCTGCCACCTGCCCCTTCCACAGGTCTGGGCTAGCCCCACACAGCCAAAACCCAGAGACCCTCAATGGGCTGTGTGAGCTACGGGCAGTCACACACACACTTGGGCAAGACTCCCTCTGCCACAGGGGTCAAGCAGGTTTTTGCTTCCTGACCCCCCAGATGGTTCTCACGTGCCAGGCTGTATACCCAGGTGAGCCTGACACACCTGTACTACCCCAAAACCCAGGACCAGGCTGGATGGGCCCCTCAGCAACCCAGTGAGTGAGCGGCATCCCATGGCAACGCATTGGAACAGGATGAGCTGCCAACACAAACCATTCTGGGATCCTGTGGAAAGTGAAAACTGAGGAAGAATCATCATTCCAAGATGAGCATCTCCAAATCATCTCAGGAACAAATCTTGACACGGTAAAGATGGCAGGGAGTGCCCTGCATGAGGAAGCTGCATGTGACAGCTCAGAATGCTTTCAGCTGTGCTGAGATGCTCCCTGGGAACACACTCACCTCCAGGCTATCCAGGATTTCACTGGCACCAAAGATTTTCAGCACGGAGCTCACGTCCTGGTTGCTGAGCAGCATCTCAGCCTGGTCAGCGTAGAACCAGCGGTTGAAGGGCACCTCGGTGCCCAGCTGCTGCCCAGCCCCCGCGCTGCCCCGCACCGCCGCCGTCACCCGCAGCGTGGCCTTGCTCCTGCTCAGGTGCTTCAGCTGCTTGTCAGTGAGGCTGTGCATCCTGATGGAGCACGTGTAGTGTCCTGCAGGAACGAGACAGCTTGGGCTGTTAGCTGCTCACCTTTAAGGGTTTTTCTCCATGCACAGAGAGAATGCTGGCACGTCTTTAGAGAAAAGCTAGAAAAGGTAGTAAAGCTCAACCAGCAGTGATGAGGAGCGCACAGATGGATTGGGACAGTGTGTCTGTGGAGTCAAACATCACAACCCAGCACTACAACTACAGAATTATTCCTTGTCCCAAACTGGACATCACAAAAAAAACCATTATGCTGGTAACTTCCAGTCACATTTTGTTCCAATATTCCATTGAGACTCAGTTCCACTTTGAACATGGCACTTACACTAACACTCAAAAGCTTTACTGAAAATAAGACTGAAAATCCTATTTCATATTCTTTTCAACTAATGTTAAAATTTTAGCCACCTACCATCACCATCATCAGGTCTGTGAAGATGTAGTTTATTTATAAAAGCTCCTTTAAAAGTTATATATTCACCATGTTTCTAGTCCCATATGAGACCAATTAATCTGTTATTAGCAGTAAAGATGGTAAAAACTTCCCAGAGAATAGAAGATAAAAAGCATCAGTAACAAGGAGAACTTGCCAGGTGCATGTTTTCCCCTTATTTTCTTCCCCTAGCTAAGTAACAGAGGCATATGCAGGGCAGAATAGGGGTTTACACAATGGGTGCAGGGATGAATCTAACAGATAAATAATGTTCTTTAAATAAAGTCCATGGTGGTTTGGTGCTGTTCTAAATCACATTACACTTTCAAAACTTTCTACACCTTGTAGACTTGACAATTTTATTTCCACTTCCACAGTGTCTGGCAATTTCCTCCCCTTTTAAGACCCAGTTCATGATGTTTTGGGGGTACTTTCCACTTTTGGAGTACTTGTCACCTGAGTGCTCCTTTGCTTCTTTTACTTCTTACAAAAATTCTGTAAAACATGAAGTGGGCTGCCACTGACTTCTGGCTTTCTCTGGAAACCAACACAAGATTTTGTCACAGGCAGAAAACCCACTGAAACAAGAAGTGTCCATGTGAGCAACTCACTGAGGCCTGAGCTCCTACACAGCAAAGCCCAGAGGCTTCAGAAGGAAAGAGAGAAGGATTATATTGGATGTTAAAAAGAAATCCTTCCCTGGGAGGGTGGGGAGG
>VYZP01063924.1:0-14803 GCA_013400635.1 Hypocryptadius cinnamomeus | reverse complement strand
TGTCTAAAAGAAAAAGACAAGCTTTGACAACTGTATTTTTGCAAATTTGTGGTAAAAGAGAGAAGTGACAAACATTGTTCACTAAAGAGCCAGACAGAAAAATTACTCTTGCTTCTTTCTACCCAGTCATTCTGGACTTTATTTTTGGAAGATGTGAGAAACCCAGATTCAATTATCTTTGGAATTCAAGGGGATTTTGAAACCATTATCTCACAACAGAGATCACCAGCCAGTATTGGATGTGTTACTCCAGAGTGGATTTCTCTCCAGTACTCTTTCTAATGTTGTTCAGCATTGCACAGAATACTAAAATCTTTGTGGAGAAAGGATAGGAAATTTGCTGTCTTGCTTATTTTTCTGACTTTACCCTGGTGGATATTTCATGTTAATCACTTGCAATAGCAGTGATTAAGAACAGCACTTAAGTATACCTTAAAGTGGTTTAGGCTCTCTCTGGGAGGTGGGACGTGAGTCTAACTGATTCTAGGAGGTGGAGGGGTCCTGTATCCTCCTAAATAATCTTAACTCCAGATATCCTGTATCTTTAAAATACTGCACTGTTAATGTGTGTGATATAAGGAAGAGGTGAATATTTATTTCCTTGAATCCAGTCCTCTTGTATTGCAAGTACAAGAGCACAAATACTTTCCTTGTTTTTTCTTTCAAGGTTGTCCACCTGTGAGAGATCCAGAGTGAAAGATATAAAACCTCATTTTGAAAGATGTAAGACTGCACTCACTAAAGCCTTTAGGGAACAGACACAAGTGCCCATCACAACCTTGTAGCATCAACCAAGCAGGAGTGAACAAGCTGTTGTAAAGTAATATTTCACTCAGCCTTAACAGGTCCTGCAGGCATGTCAGAAGCACCTCCACATTAGGGACTGATGAGAGATCAAGTAAAGTTGGCAGGAATACTTGCTGTTTTGAATGATAAGTAATTATAATGGAGAAAAGAAAAAAAAGAAAAAGCAAAACCTCAAAACTACAAAGACTAGTGGGGGCATTTGTACATGAATGTGACTTGCAGTTATTTATCTCCCAGTATGTGATCTTGAGCAAATTCAGACCAAGTACTGTCTTTGTTCATTGCTTTAGTAGCTACAAGCCTTCCTTAAAGGAAAGACGCATTTACTTTTATCATCTTATCAAGTTCATGTGAAACAGAATCTTTCAGTCAAAAAGAGCCTTGTGCTGAGGTGCTTTGCAAAATAGGAGCTCTGTAAAAACTTACTGTGCACTGACATATAAGCAAATGGAATGGGCAGGTGTGTTTGACAATAACTTTTACACAGTGCTTTGTCTAAAAGTCTGGAAGAGCTGTCCAGCTATGCTGCATAGACTTGTTCCTTTTTTTTAATGTCAAAAAGTCAGTCTGACAGAACTAGGATGTGATGAAAAGAAGCAGCTCTTACATGTTTAAGTGGACCTCTAGCTTATCAGGCATTTGTTAAACAGTGGTAACTTGGATTATATGCAGATGGTTTCCATGTGCTGGTACTCCTGCATTTGTGAGGTTCTGACATGGGAATGCTGTTTTCACTATGAATTAATGTATAAAAAGCTGTTCATTGGTTGATTAAAGATTTATGTCTTGCAGAACAACTTCTTCAATGTTTTCAATTATTATTGACACAATGATGGCAGTTCCCAAATGCAAGTACTCTTCCACATCAGCTCAAATAAATGTTATTTAGATGTTGTTTAATTTTTTTAAACTAAATTTTAGTTTAAAAATGCTGACATCATGAAAGATAATGCTTGTTTTTAAACAACTGAAAAGGCAGGAGAAAACCGAAAGAAGTTATTCTCAGACTTATTTTGAAGTCGCTTGCTGATTAGGGCAGTTCATCTAATTTCAGAGTAATATCTTTGTTCTCCTTGCAGGTTTTGGAACAACATGCCCATGATGAATATTTCTTGCCTCTCTCTTTCAAATAGAGATCCAAGGCACAGCATGAACAAATGTGAATTTCATATTTGGGGAAGCATGACAAGCATTTCAAAATTTAGCCCAAATACAACCAAATATATTCCTTGTTGGAAAGAGAGCCTATAATTAACCTCCTGAACTTTTTACCATGGATCATCATGGCTGTTTTAATTTCTTTTAGGTGCATATCATTGGAACTATGTGGCATTTTAAACAATGGATAAAACCTCATAGTTTGTGTTTTACTTTGAGAAGACAGATTTATTGCCAGATTTAAGAGTGTGCCTTCTCAGAGGCACATCTTTTTAGGGAATACAGATTCTTTTATGAAAAACTAGGGGGACCTACATTCTTTCAGATTTGCTCTCCAATGACAGGATCTAGCTGTATATCCTGGGCAATATGAATCCTGGCTTTTTTGGTTCTCTAACTAGGTGTAAGGATGTCACAGTTTTCTCAGAAGTTTTGAAACTTCTGTCTGTGCTACTGAGATTCTTAAATCTCCTTGGACTTTCTTTAAATAAGGCACAGCTTTCACTATGTCTAGATATCAATACTGGCCTTGTGCTGCGTTCCCTGGCATTGGCTCTTTGTGATCAGCCTAACCAGACTAACTCAAGCTGTGACCCTGGGACTTCTGCTAAGTGACTTGGAGCCTCCAGGCACAGAGGGGACGATGATATAGTTTGAGGTATTTTTCAGTCTTTTCTTTCCCTGAGACATCTGTGTTACTGGTCTAGAAAACATGTCTTAGCATGTCTGCCACCAGCTGTGACTTCAGAGCACTTTGTTTTCCTTTCCTAGTGCTGCTCTACTCTGGGCTTACTGGCTTTATCAGGACAGTTTCTCATGGCTTGTGATTCGGTTACATTCCCACTGATGCTCAAAGGTGATTAAGCTATTCCCTTCCAAAACACACAGCCAATAGATGATAGCTGCTGATACTGCAACTTTACCCAGCACTCATTCCATGTAAAAGCAGCTCTGCAGGGAAGGAATGGCCATGGTCTTTCAGAGAAGGTGAACAACAGGTTTGTACTGTTAGGGCCCTCTTTGTTTTCTTCTGGACTTACAAATCATGCATTCTGTTCTTTATGGAAAAACTGTTCAAACAGAAGGGTTGGAGTGTGCTACTCACTTTGTTGTAGATCCAGGCTTGGTTTTGAGGATAGTCTTCAGGGAAAGCAAAGCATCTGAGAATTGCCTTGGATCCAGTTTTCGTACTTAGGATGTGTATGGAAAACCACAGCTCACTCAGCAATATATGTCAATCAATCAAGTGGATTTCTGAGCCACAGTTGGCAAACATATGCCATCTTATTAGAAACAATTTGAGATGCTGAGCTTCAGGTGAGCATCTCTTCTCCAATGCAGAGAAAAATTTTAACCCTGAGGCTATTGCAATGTAATGCTCCATTTTTTTGGGGGTAACTGACTTGCTCTTTTCTGTTTTCTTGTGGGAATGATACAGATTCCAGGAAAGTTGGATTGTCCACACAGTTTCACACAGCATGCATGTTGTGCTCAAGGAAGATCCCTCAATTTTGGGAGAAGTGGCACCCTATTCATTAACTTTTTCTACTCACTTATGTAGATACTGTGCTCATTATTTGTCTTCCATATTTTTCTATAGTGCTGCAAGATACATATTGTCTGAAGTTTACACTTACCAGTAGTCAACTAATTTCCTGCCCTGAAGAATGAAGAGTGTCCCCATCTGTGTTTTATTAGACTAAATGAGTGCTCTTTTCATGCCCTAAATAGTCCATTTGGAGTAATGTGTAATGCTTCTTTTCCATAGAGAAATGTAATCCAAATCACAATCCTGCTGAAAATGAATGTTTCTCTACAGCCTGGCATCCTTATCTAGCATTCAGACTCTAATTACATGAACTATTACCTCTCAGGTAATAGTATATCATAAGGCCAGAACGAGGGTTCCTGGATATTCAGTTATGATTTAACTCACAGGTTGTGACTTCTTGCAAATATTAACTGGGTTCAGGTTCCTGGGAGCTGATGCTGTTGTGGGCCTGGGTTCATGGGTACTCTGATTCCACTGAAGATAGCAGGGGACGTATCATACTTCATGTTGTGTTGCAGTTTAAGGGGAGTTTTTGTTACAGGCATTCCAATGATATTCAGAGCACATATCTAATTTCAAGCAAGCTCTGCTAGTCTGGTGCCATTAAACATATTGTTTGCACAGTTGGTAGAATTTTGCAGAGTGTTGAAAGTAACAAGTGGATTCACTTTGGTCTTTAAATTGCCAGGGGAACACAACCATGCAGTAACTTTTTCCTATGACATTGCCATCCTCAGCCAGCTTTGTTGAAAGTATGTAACTTCAACATGTAAAGTATTGATAACTTCAGTCATTCTCTATCACATTTATAGGAAATAAAAGAACACTGTTTGTGTTTTACAATGACTGAAACCATTCAATGTACATTGAATTACAATCATTGAAGTCAAATGGAGTTTTCTATCTACATGAGGAGTAACAGCACCTTCAGCAAGGCAGAAGGTGTGGGACTTGAAGTATCTCAGGAGAAAGGGAAGATGAAACACTGAGGTGATCTTGGGGAAGGAGCAAGTGTTCAGTGAGCATTTGAAAATTGTATGTCCCATCTTTGCAAGTAGAGGAGTCTGACTGTTGTTCTTGCTCTGACTACAGAGATGTGTGGAAGCAGCTCTAGGCAGCTGTTTGGGAATGCTCCATCAAGTAAGGCAACTGAGCAAACATATTCAGAAAGGAATTTAACTTCTGAATCATCAATGAGTGATTGATTCAGAAAAATCTGTAACTCCTCTTACTGACAGGGAGAACAAGCCTGATTTCTCTCTTCTTTTTGTTGTATTTAAGTTTTTAATCTTTTTACCAGTAGCCAGATTCTTTGCAATATGCTGAATGCATATCAGGGTTTTCTTTTTATTTCAGCACCTCTCAGGACTTGAGTAAATGGTCGAGGGACTAGTCTCATTGATACTGTCTCCAGAAAAACAATCTCTTTCTGCTGCTGTGTTTCCTTTATCTGTTATAAAGGAGATTGTGAATCAAATTTTAACCGACTGTATCTTTTGTTTGCATTTAGCTTTTGTCTAATTTTATAATTTCTTTCTCATAGGAATTGCATTAACCCTGTGTGTTACAGGTCTCAAGAGGAAGGATCGTCTTCCAGTGTGGGAAGAGCACTGTGGAACCAGTGGAGATGCTAATGTTCTGTTTACAGTGCTGTTCCTGCACTTGCAAGGCACAGTCTGTCTTTAAAGGAGGTACAGTTTTCGAAGTCTTTAATCTAACTAACTGAGAATTTCACTGGCATGGGTACACAAAGGATTTAAGAACTGGTCATCTGCAAAGCAACCTAAATATATGTATGTTTTTAAGCAAGTTCACTCCTCTCTAAAAATGCTGAAAATTAAATTATTTTTGCAGTTCTTTGGGAAACTCAGCTGCTTTTCTAGCTTATTCTTATTTCTTATCTTTTCTTTGGCCACCAAGAAGTCAGAGAAATCATACTGCGTTCTTTAGAAAAAGCCTTGTTTAGTGGATAAAAATGCAAAACCAGCCTGCAGGAACTTCTTTATTTTCAGCATTCTTTGAGGCTGACTCACGGTTTAGCTTTTTGGTTATCCTCAATGGATGACATCCACACAGAGCAATCCCTCTAAGCAATATTACTCCACTAGCTTTTAATAATCTGACCTGCACAAGGTCATTATAAAAAGCTTCATATAGAGGTTTTCTGTCCTGAAAACCTCTCATCAGTCAAGAAGCCAGAATGACTGTGAACAACTTCTGAAGTGTCAAGGAAATAGGTTTGAGTAAGAAAATACTTTTAAATGCACAGTCTTGCCCTAGCTGACCTGTGATACAGCTTGCTGTCCACAGCCTTTGTGTTTCATAACAATATTAGAATATGCTGGGACTTCTGTGGCCTAACTTCCTATTGTAAGTCACAGAATCATTTAGGTTGTAAAAGACCTCTGAGACCATCAGGTCTCAGTAGTTAACCCAGCACTGCCAAGTCCACTACTAACCTGTGTCCCTAAGATCCACATCCACAAGTTTTAAACACCTCCAGGGTTGGTGACTCATTCACTTCCCTGGGCAGCCTGTTCCAGTGCTTGACAACCCTTTTGGAAAAGAAATTTTTCATATCTCACACCAAAACCCTCAGTCATCTGAACTGCTATAAACACCAGGTATTTATATCTAGAGAAGGATACAGTGGCATCTCTCTTATCACAGAGGAGGTCTGCTTCATTGCACAGAATAGGTAGTGTTGCTGTGCATGCTTTTACAGACAAATCAGATGAAAGTCCAATGTTGAAGCCACAATCCTGAGAGTCACTAATAAATATGGACACTGCTCAAATGTATGGGTGCTGCATACATTTCAGTTCAGTTCTACAGACCTTCTCTTATTTCCCTGCAAAAGGCTAATTACCAGCTCTTATGTATTTTCTCTTTGCCTGTATATATTCTCAGTAATTAATGTTGTGCTTATTTCAAACTGAGACTTCTGCCTATATATCAACCCTTAGTAAAGGAAGATGTAATTGCTGAAAGGATTCTTTTGGGATAGTGACTATTTAATATAATTACCATTTAATGAAAAATATTAAAAGTAAGTCAAACTTTGATCACAGTTAAAATCTTCTTTCATGAACTTAGAAATTGATAATATTTATAAAAATCACCTATGTTGTTTCTAGGTATTTTATGTAAAGGACCGGGATCAACTGCTCCTCCAGTTGCTGTATATCTAGTGAAGTCAAAACCAGAGCTGATTCTAAAACAATTTCTGAAACACGTAGAAGGGGGGAAGAACTGTTTTCCTTCATAAATGTGTAACTTCCCAACTGCAGTATCTGAGTATATTATAAAACAGCAGGTCAGATTTAAGGATGCAGTATTTGCTAATTGAAAGAGATGGTGTTGATTTACGAAGCCCACCTTATATAGAAATCAATTTTTGTTTATTTATTTATTTATTGTTTAAAAGATATTTTACTTGTATTGGTTATGGACCTTTCAAACTCCCTTCAAGGAAAAATTAAAGTACAAACACAAAGTTATGCCCCTTCCAAGTTTCCAGGATCTCTTGGCTTGCATAAGTCCACCAAATATTTTATGAGAAAGAGTATTTACAACTGTGATCAAGGAACAACTGAAGATCAAACTCATCACTGATTCAACTAAAATTGGTGTTACAGTTTTATATTGGATTTTAATGGTCTGCTTGTCTGGCTTTTTTTTCCTCAAGGTGATGTGTCCATGAAGAAAGATACTTCTAGCCAATGAACATAGTTTTTTTGATGATAATAATGAATCAGTTGATTTTTGAAGAAAAGAATAGAGTTTGTGAAAGGGTAAAGCCACTCTTTAGAGGCTAAATGACCTGCAGGTCAGAATGTCAAAGCTGAAATGTTTGAAAGTGCACTCTTTCCTTCTCCTTTAATACAGCATTGAGATGTGCTTAGACTTTTATTCCTTATGCTTTGTATTGATGGCATTTTTTGAAGACATTCTAGTATGGATTATTTAATATATATTGAGAGAGAAATGAGACAATTTTGTGGAATATCTTGGCAATAGTTTCTCCAAATACTTTAAGATGAACTGCAGGTTTAGTCTGCAGATTCCATCCTGGGGTAAATAAATGTTCCTAATAGATAATCTTTGTGTCTGTTTCTCAGAAATATTTGTATTTGTTGGGAAATTTTTAGACTAGTGATAATATGTTAACCAAAAAGGATGATGTTAATTAAAAAGGATGACTGTTTTATGTTGTAAAGAGGGAAAATTATTTGAAAAATCAAATAGATAAATTTGGCTTGCAAATCACATACTGGATCCAACTTACCCGTGAATAGTCACTGTTTCCTATTGTTTGTGTATTTTTTTATCTCTCTCTTAATTTACAGTCAATGGTTTATAATTTATGTAAATATTAATGTCTTTCTCTCTCCTAACAGTCTTAGGGAAAGACAGTAAAAGAACATAGTTTATTTTATGTCACATTGTTCACTAAATTTTGAACAAAAGGAAAGTATTTTTATTTAAAACTGACCCTTCCTAAAACATACCACTCAATTTTTCTTAAAATGATTTTTATGTAGACAACTCTAAATGTCTGAATTCATATCTCTATTTTCCCATCAAATAAAAGTAATTGTTTTTAAGATTTTCTTCATATTTATAGTGCTTACCAGGGCATATGCTCATCCATTCTGAATGTTAATTGATGGCAGAGTTCAATTTTTCTGTCATCACATGGGATTTGTCAAGGACAGACAGCAAAAACTAAGAGCTGGGAGACTGCAAAACATGTGTCTTAGCTGAGAAAACATTGTCTTCCATCACAGCAGGCTTTCTGGTGTATTAGAAAAAAAGCTATTATTAGGAAACTCCCTTCAATATTTTTAGTGATTTGAAACAGTGACTCTCTTGCTACAAATGTGTATGGTACAATGTTGCTGAGTGTTCTAACACTCTAGCCAACCTCCCTGCCCCGGCTGGATTAGTTATATGTGCACATATACTGTCACTCCAAATCTGCATGTATTGCTTTTGCATGCAAAATACAGGTTCTAGCACAATGCTTCCAAGTCCAATGTATCATGTATTGTAGCATTGTATTTTGAAAGTCTGTAGTAGCTATTATCTGATATTTTTACAATGCAGACTCTGGGCAGTCAGGTGTGTGGGACTGACAGCAATTTTTGACTATTATTTCTTAAAGGAGTTTGAGAAGCTATGTAGTTTTGAAGGATCATTTCCGGCCTTTTTCCTCCTGTGAGCAGTTCCAGACATGCACCACCCTGCCCATGGCCCAAGGCACTGTTCCAGCGCCCCTGGGGCCACCATTCCCATGCTGGTGACTCTGGAGCAGGGCTGGTCTCCATCTGCCCACAGCCTTGTCCTGCTGAGCAGGGCCCACCCACAGCTCTGCATTCCCAGGGAGCTGCCTGATGCCCAGGGCTGGGGCTGCTCCTGCAGCCCAGCTGCTGGCTGGGGTGGAACATGCACTGGCTGACAGGCCCTGCCCAGATGGGTCTCCTGGGGAGCTCTCACCACCCCCTGTGTCTGACCCTGTAGGACCCACCAGCCTTTGTGGAGCTGGATAATGGGAATGCTTATTAAAAACACATTAATTAAAAAAAAAAAAAAAGCTAGGAGGCTTTTTCTTAGCTGAAACATTTCCCAGAAGACCTTTTCTTCCAAGCCAAAGCTCACATTCATAAGACTTTTGTCCTCTGTGGCAATATGTATTAAATTCAATAGCACAAAATGAGTTGTGAGCCACCACACTCTGAATCATCAAAATACTGCTGTATTATTACCAGACATTAAAACCAACATCTTGTTCGAGTAGGAAGAGTAATGCAAGTTTAAGGAATCCTTGTGACTCAGTGGTGTGTGTAGGAAGCGCTGTGGTGTTGTGTAATGGGACGAGCAGCCTGGAATTGATCCTGCCAGTTTTTCCTGGGGAAAACCGCCAGAGACTTGAGCTGTTAAGTCAATGTTGCGTTTTAATGAAATTTTTGGCACATCTAATGCTAAAAGTCCCCTGAAGGGAAAATATTCTGAATCCAGCTGGTAGTGCTAGAAGTTAGGTTTGTAGGTTGGGAAGGAGGTTGTTGCTTGTAGTGTTTGTTGGGAACTGGGGAAAGGTGCTGCTTCCTGTCCTGTGGGATTGGCCCTAGGGAAGTAGGGTTGGGAGCTGCCATCTGGCTCTTCATTGTAAGAGGATTTGCTGTGACTGCTGGCACTGAGCCCTGGATGTGAACAGGGGTGCAAGAGTACTCGATGGAACCACTGCATGGACACTTGTGTCACAGCTGTAATAAGTGAAATGAACCATGAGCAGATATATAGGGGAATATACAGGCCATGTGGCTTGTGAGATATATGTGTGTTTCAATATGGGCCAATACATCATGAACTTCACGACTGTGTACATAAGTGAGAAAGGAAACAGTTGACAAAGTGTTTATACTGAAATAAAATTTTACTTCAAACACTGCTTGTAGGCATCAATCAAGTAGGGAAAATGTGTTTTTTTACTTGCCCTATGAGTTTCAGAAACTGTATTTCAAAGATGCTTTCAGAGTACTTGCACTTGGGAAATATAGCTAAATATAGTGTAATATCTATTTAATAATGATGCAGTTATCAATTGAGACTAATGCATACAGTAACATTAATTTCATAACATAATGTGTGTGTGCATGTGTGGGCTTTCTCTTCCTGATGGCTCTGAGAGAAGTTCATTAAATTAGCAGCCAAAAACTGGAGAGTGTTAATAATTCCCGTGTTATTTATGTGTATCTTTGTGCATTGTGCAGTTTATAGCCTATGTAGAATTATCACTTCTCTGTTGGGGTCTCTCTGTTATTTAACTTTCCTGCAGGATCCCACTGAAAGGAAACAAAAGCACTTCTGTCCCTCCCAGGTCTGGATCTAGAAACAATCCCGCTTCTGTTAACTCCTGATTATGGAACTGGGCCAGCTCAGCTACATTTCTCTGCTTCCAGAGTATGCAACCAAATAGTTCTACTAAAAGTAGGAGAAAGTTAGCCAGTGAAACAAAAGAGCACTTTAGAGAGATGATTTTATAATCGTAAGTGTATATTTTTCTCCCATAATGTTATACATCATCAAAAGCTAATTTGAATGGTATTCTCCAGGGATAAAGAACAGGAGCAGATCTAGCCTGCAGTCTTCTGGCAAGCCCAGAATTCCTTGAGGCTTACTGTCTCAAGGCCCTAAGCTTGTTTTACTCAGTTTCTGATTAAGTTTATATTTCTCTTTCTGTGGGTTTTTTTTCATCATCCATACAAAAGATGATTCTCAGATTGTTCCTTCTTTCCAAGAGTTCCACAGATAAAGCATGGAGAGGTTGTTTTGCAAAGAACGTCTACGTGCATGTTGGCCACCCTGTACTATATTGAGAAGTCTCTCTTTGGACAGGTAGACAAACTCAAGTGAGAACAAACCATTTAAGAGTGGGAAAGGCTGTGATGGAGCATAGTTGATCACATCAATATGGATGCTTATGAGATCTCAACATTCCAGGCAAAATATTTTATGTGGAGGTAGAGTTCAGACACCTTGAAACTGCTCTGTGCTGTGACTAAAAGTGGGGTTTGATTTATGAATGGAAATGATTAGGAAATTCCTTTTGAAAGCTCTGTTCTGGTCAAACTTAAAACAGTTATGTGCACATACAAAAGTTGTAGCTGCTGAACCTGTTTGCAGCCTTGTGAACACTCATGACTTAATGAAGTCAAGAAAAACTGCTGACAATTTTTCACATGAAATAGGTGCTTGAGTCTTTTCAGCTTTGACTCATTTGTGAACTATTGTACCATTTTGACACTTGCAAGAAGAACATTTGAGACTATAGTATTTTACTTGCAATCCAGAGTCTCCACCTACATTGTGCTGCGGGAGGCAATCAATGAAAGAACTTTGACATAAAACTAAGTATAAACCTGGGAGCAGAAGACAGTTTGATCATCAAAACTACTGGTTTTGATTGTCTGTAGAGAAAGAGGAATACAATTCTGAATCTCATTAAGCTGATGAGTGATCTCTCTCTTTCTATTAAATAATTTTGACATATGCTGAAAGCACAGTTTAACAAAATTCTAAGCTGCCTTTGGAAGATCCCACAGGGCAAAACCAATAAACATTCAAGTGTGATTTCTAAGTTTGCCAAGACAAAACTGCAGTGTATGTGAAAGAACTGAAGGCCACATACTTTATAACTTCTATGCAGGAGAAAGGTGGGGAAAATGAACCTTATAGATATCTCTACTGGAAAATAAAAGTGTACAAGCCCTAAGAGGCATGACTGTGATGTTGTTCCATGGTACTGACGGCATTAAAATTATGCATTTCTTTAGTGTTTTCTGGCTGCGTTTGTTTAATAGTCTATAGAATGAACTCTCTAGCTGACTTCCTTGACCCCGAGATTAGCTCTGTTCCTTAAAGCCTGGTGCTAATAACACTGAGGATGGAGGTTCAATCACTTATGGGACTTTCACTTCAGAGTTTCACTTGGTGATGCTTGTGGGTCCCTTCCAACTCAGAATAATCTATGATCTACTTTAGGTTACCATACTTACATTTGGAAAGAAATCACTGTCGTAAGGCCTATAGAACAGAGTCTTGGTTTGTACTGGGCTTTTCCACACATGGTTTGCTAATGCAAACAAAAGCTATGGATGTGACTTCTCTGTTCAAGATTTTTGTATGGAAGCAAGAGGGGAAAAAATAGAGATTAAAGAATTATGCTTCAAAATATTAGATGTTAAAACTCATAATAGTTTAAATTCTATGAAATATTTTTTTTATAAAATGGTAAGATATTTCTGAATTTTGTCTCTTAAAAATGACCAAAGAATTTCGCAATTGCCAAAGTTAACTGGGACACTTTGTTGTGCTTTTAGGGACATAACAATTAGATGTAAAACCATAATTTCAAAGATTCAATAATTTGGGTTTTTTTACAGGAAAAAGGATTGAAATGCTTTTATTCACTAAATTAGGTACAATTCCAATGTAATAATGAATTCATGAAAGATCTTTTCCAGGACCTGGTGTGGTATATCCCAGGTGAGTTGTTCAATGAGATTCCCAAGTTAAATCTAAGGCTCTTGAAATTGACAGCAAATCCATATTTTATTATAAAATTAATATTTAAATTTTTAATAGAGAAAACTAAAATTGGCAATTTAAGGTATTTCACAAGCCCTGTTTATTCCAGTTTTCTCTTCTCCATTGTAAGTTTGTGTGATTGATGTTAATCAACTCAGTAGCCTTCTCTTGGTTGCAGCAAATTTTTCACAAGCATTTTTTACTGCGGAGTGTTTATTTTTTTTCATTGTTTTTCTGGTTTTGTTTTTTTGGTTTTTTTTCCTGGAGAGGGTGGAGGCTTGTGTGGTTCTTTTTTTTTTTTAATTTTAAGTTTGTTTGGTTTTTTAATTTTTTGTTTGCTTTTTTTTGTTGTTGTTGAATATTCTTACTACCAGTTGCTTTGCTTGCTTCTAGAAGTGATGAGATTCAGACTGTGCTGTTAAGGATGCATTCCTACATCCAGGGAACTTTCTGTAACCTGCTGTTTTCAGAGATACATGGCAGGGAGTCAAACAGCTCTTCTGTAGCTCTTTGAATGCAAAATTCTGCTGTATTCCTTTCACTAGCTTGGCATAATGTTCAGGCACACTTGCCTGTATTGTCAGTTGTTCAAGAAGGTACATAAGAACATGTTTTTTAATAGGCAAATATTTTACTGTTTACCTTCTCTTTGTGCCCTTTTTTATGTTCTTTGAATGTAAAGGTGAATTTTCTAAAATGCACGTTGAAGGAAAGCAGACAAGAAAGGTTCTCAGAATTGTATTTCACAGTCCTTGAGTATTTTGATGCTAATGTTATTGTCTCACTTCAAACAGAATTTTGCCTTTATTTACAAGTATCCTGAAATTGCTTCAGTTTTCTTCATATTTCAGTTAATAAATTAAGCATCCCTACTCTCCCAAACCTGTCTCTTATGATACTCTCCATATATATAATATTCAGTAAAAGTCTGTCTTCCACTGTTTGCTAAATGTATTCAGTGTTTGAATCAATATTGAGGTTGGCTACGAACAGTTGTGGTCAAATTTATGATAAATTATCTTTTCACCAATGTTATTAAATGTAGCATTCAGACTATTTGCCAGTTAATATGCTGTCATCTTGGAGGAATTTGTGTGAAAGTGGATTACACTTGCAAAAAGAATTCCTGTAGTTTCTTCAGGATACAGAAAATTACATTTAGGATTAATCTTCTTTTCTCTCCACTTCTTTCCCCTCCCCCAACAACTTTTTTCCTTTCTCCTCCTTCTCTGTTGATATACTCATTATTTTCTGAATGAATGCCAACACCATAGCAGATTTTTCAAAGACTCTCATCGTAGCAGACATTTTGAGCTATGGCTTTGACAGATTGCACATTTTGAAAGTGCGATACTGTAGCAAGCTTTTTAGTAAATTTGGCAGACTACATACTGTCTTGAAATCCACTGATGAAAAGTGAAAAATCTATTAGATGTAGGTTGACAGGATACATGTGACCTGCTGACAGGCTGTGTACATTTTTTATTTGATTCTAGGCGCAAGGAATCCAATTCTCAGGGGTTTATGAAGAATTGCAGTAAATGTCACTTACAGAATGAAAAAACATCTTGGAAGAATTAGATTGAAGAGATGACTAAAAAAAGTATTGCAAAAGTCTTTGTCTTACATACAGGGATTTTGCTTAAATTATAACCACTGAGTTATGAACTGGCTGGACACCTGGGCACAGAGAGTGGTGGTGAATGGTGCTGCATCCATTTGGTGGCCAGTCACTAGTGGTGATCCCCAGGAATCTGTGTAGGGCCCAGTCCTGTTTAATATCTTTATCTGAAGGAATCGAGTCTTCCATTAGCAAATTTGCACAACACCAAGGTAGGGGGGAGTGTTGATCTGCTGGAGGGTAGGAGGGCTCTGCAGAGGCATCTTGACTGGCTGGATTGATGAGTCAAATCAAACAATATGAGGTTTAACAGGACCAAGTGCTGGGTTGTGCTCTTTGGCCACAATAACCCCCTGCAGGACTGGGGACAGAATGACTGGATGGTGACCGGAGAGGGACCTGGGGGTGCTGATTGACAGCAGCTGAATATGAGTCAGTGTGTGCCCACTAGGCCAAGAAGCCCAATGGCATCCTGGCCTGTATCAGGAATACTATGGCCAACAGAAGGGATTAGTCTCCTATACTCAGCACTCGTTAGGCAGGACCTTGAGTACTGTGTCCAGTTCTGGGCCCCC